>JAPMUY010008114.1:57500-63388 GCA_026901105.3 Galaxias olidus
ATATTGTGTAGGTCCCCCTCGTGCCTCCAAAACAGCTCTGACCCGTCGAGGTATGGAATCCACACAACCTCTGAAGGTGTCCCGTGGGATCTGGCACCAAGAGTTGGCAGCAGATCCTTTAAGTCCTTTAAGTTGCGAGGTGGGGCCTCCAAGGATCGGACTTGTTCCAGCACATCCCACAGATGCTCGATCAGAATGAGATCTGGGGAACTTGGAAGCCAAGTCAATACCTTGAACTCTTTGTCATGTTCCTCATTCAAACCATTCCTGAACAATGTTTGCAGTGTGGCAGGGCACATTATCAGATTCAGACAACTTTATTGATCCCAAAAAGGGATTATTAAGGAATTATCCGACTGAAAGAGGCCACTGCCATCAGGGAATACTGTTGCCATGAAGGGGTGTAATTGGTCTGTCAAAATATCATCCCCATGAATGCCAGGACCCAAGGTTTCCCAGCAGAACATCGCCCAGAGCGTCACACTGCCTTCGTCGGTTTGCCTTCTTCCCATAGTGCATCCTGGTGCCATCTCTTCCCCAGCTAAACAATGCACATGCCCCCGTCCATCCACATGATCTAAAAGAAAACGTGATTCATCAGACCAGGCCACTTTCTTTCGTTGCTCCATGGTCCAGTTCTGACGCTCACATGCCCATTGTAGGTGCTTTTGGCGGTGAGCAGGGGTCAGCATGGGTACACATGACCGGTCTGCAGCTACACAGCCCCCTGCGCAGCAAGCTGCGATGCACTGTGTGTTCTAACACCTCTCTCCCATAGCCAGCATTAACTTTTTCAGCAATTTGTGCTCCCGTAGCTCTTCTGTGGGATCGGAACAGCCTTCGCTCCCCACGCGCAGCAATGAGCCTTGGGCCCCCATGACCCTGTCGCCGGTTCACCTGTTGTCCTTCCTTGGACCACTTTTGGGAGGTACTAACCACTGCATACAGGGAACACCCCTCAAGACCTGCAGTTTCGGAGATGCTCTGACTCAGTCATCTAGCCATCCCAATTTGGCCTTTGGTCAAAGTCGCTCAGATCCTTATGCTTGCCCATTTTTCATGCTTCCAACACATCAACTTCAATAACTGACTGTTCACTTACTGGCTAATATATCCCACCCTTTGACAGGTGCCATCAATGTTATTCACTTCACCTGATAGTGGTGTTAATGTTGTGGCTGATCGGTGCATTATATAAAATAAATCGATAAAAATCATAACAATATGGCAAAAATCATCAAAAAAGTACAACTATCCAGACTAAACCAGCTAATAAAGGGACTTTGGAAATGTCGACCATCAGCTCTCTCATCAGCAGAGGCACTTATCTCAGTCCCACGTCCTGGCCCATACGCGGTTAGCAATTCCTATTCGCCCAGGGTGGCTCATTGATACAAACCACTCAGACACCGAGTTTGAAGAAGAAAAGGCACCCTATTGGCCCGGTATCTCTGTTAAGGATCAGATTAGGAGTTGGGGGAGATTGCAGACCAGGCTTCTAAGCATATTCAGCTGCTCCTCATGCTGACAAGCCAGAGATTATAGGGAAACCATATCACACTAGATTTCACTCAATACGCTGCAACAGGACACACAAACAATCAAAGGCACACACACACACACACACACACACACACACACACACACACACACACACACACACACTGACTCACACACTAGCAAGCAGAGATACACACATCTTCTCAAGCAAAGAGACACACACACACAATCAAACATATCTAGAGATATATCATGCTCAAATTCATCTGACACTGGCACAAATATATTAGGACAAAATGAACCCAAACACAAACAAAGCAATACATTATAACTCTAAGTCAATATGATGTTCTGGACTCGGTCACATTGTTAACCCATGCAGAAACGGGTTCCAAGCACTTTTTGTTGTTGAGTACCATGCACATGCCGCCTTAGGAAGACAACCTGTTTTATGATGTAAACTAAGAAACAGACTGTATTCCGCGTGGCAATCAACAAGGACAAAAATTTGAAGATAGAAAAAGAGAGATAAAACAGAGACTGAGAGAGGGATAGAGAAAGAAAGAGAGAAAGAGAGGAAGAAAGAAAGAAAGAAAGGAGAGAAAGAGACATGGTGAGAGAGCGGTACGGTAAGAGTGAGGTCACGGTCAACGACAGAGCAAGCGACTGAAGGTCTGTGGAAGGGTGTGTGAATGAGACTCACTTGAGCAGTCCTGAAAGCTAGACAGGAACTGGCCTAGTGTTGCAGAACCAGAGCAGGAGTTTGGAGGCAGAGGAGCAGCCGCTGGCGGGGGGAGGAGCAGGAGGAGGTAGGTGAGGCCCCCGGCAGGACAGGAGGGAGGATAGACGGTGGAGAAAAGGCGGAGGCACGTGGAAAAACAATAGATGGAGAGAGGGAAGGGGAGAAAGAGAGAGTGGGAAAACCAGGTTAATTCAGATCCAGGTGATTACGGGGCAGCATGGAAATGGTGTGCGTCTGTGTGTGTGCGTCTGTGTGTTTGTGCAAGAATGGTGGGCATGGTTAAAATTAGCAGGACCTCCAAGGCACTTCATTAATCATGCTGTTTTCATATTACAGTACTGAGAGTACTGTAATTAAGAACACACAGAGACAATGGTATAGCGGATATAGCAGAAAACCCCCCAAAACAGAGTCAGAAAAAAGTAGAGAGCATACAGTGGTGTGTGCTTCATTGTGTGCATACACTTTATAACAACATAAAAGCAGTTGAAACAGCATGCTTTCCAAAAGAGCTGATTTGGAAACGATAGCTACTGTGTGCTCGGCTTCCAGCCAGTGAGGAGAGCATTTTACATGGCCATGGTATAAAGGTTTATATATGTTCTCCTAACAAGTTAGTTGTACAATGTATGCTGACCTTAACAGCATTTTACAGGAAACCTGATAAATATATCTTCCAAACTTGCAAGCACACATGCAAAAAACCCTTATCTTCCTGAGTTCCACACAACAAACACAAACTACAAGATACACCTTACACTTTGAAAGAAGATGAATTCAACCATTCAAAACGATTTCATAAAATGTAAGATGTTTCCTTTTCATTTCACTAACAAATATCTGTGGGATGTAATCTTTTCCAATATGACACCCCATCAGAACTCCCAAATAATGGTTGAAGTAAGTCTGAAAGGCACATGAAACTTACATAATACTTATGTAATCGTAATACATAAATTTAAAGACGGCAACATGGTGGATGTCAAATAGTAGAGACAGAAGTTTTCAGACTACAACAAAGAGTAAAGGAGATTACTGCCTGTCAGGTGGCAGATAGACTCTCGGTTGTCGGAAGAGACTTATTATCTGGCCCAGCAAGCCGGCTCCTACCAATGTCTGGGTATTAATACAAAATCTTCGGTACACTGCTTCCTGTTTTGCTGTTGTTGATTTTGTTTATCCCTTAAAGATTATACACTCCAGGCTCACCGGACACACACACACAGAGCGACACGTAGACACACACAGACACACACACCCAAACACTATGCATATTGCATTGTTTCATAGCCATTTTAGCAGAACCAAACATCCAGGCAGGCTGGTGAGCTAAGTGACTGAACGAAAGCAATGCAGTGTTTATTATAACTCCATATGCGATGAGAGGACAGCCGACCAAAAAAAAAACAAAAGAAGAAGCAGCGGCTGGTGAACATAAGAGGAGGAAAGAGACAGGTCAAGTTTCAGAGAGGGAGCTCAAAATGAATTACCAGAGGGATTGGTTTGGAGAGTAAGGTTAAAGGACTGCACTAGATAGACAGCAAGATACTTAACAACTTCCAGTTATGGTTTGCATAAAGAACAGGACAGAGAAGGGTGAAATACCACACAACACTCCGGCAACAGAAACCCCAAACCAAAAATTATCTCCAATATCCTGCCATATTGCCTAACAAACACACTTTGTTAAGCATCTCTCAAAATATGTCCAGGATAGTTGATACACTTGACAATCGATATATCTGAAGAAACCAAGCGCGTCGTATCACACAGTACATTGCACTGTATTTCTCTTGGTACAATAGAAAAAAAAAACACAAGGAGGGCTGAGATATTATTCAACCGTGTGCCACTTGGCCTATGGTGCTCACTCATCTAAGAGAGCACGTGTTTTCTCAGCCCACTGAGCAAGTCTACATGCCAGGGCCAATGGAAGCTCCAGGGGGGATTGGTCATCAGTCAGTCTGTCTGACCCTCTTGTCTTCCTTCTGGGAGAGGGAGATATATCAACGTAATAGTGAATACTGGAATGAACTGGAATAGTTTTGGTGTCTGTCTTGACTGCGTGTGTGTTGGCTTCCCTCACAGCGTGCATGTTATTGCCTCGTTTATCATCTCTATACGTATGAAACCACTGTTTACACATGGAGGGGCACCATAATGGGATGTGGTTTACCAGGGCCTTGCCTCACACAAAATCCATCACACATAGATGTGTGTAAATTCATTTTATAGACGGGTATAATACGGCTTGCGTGAGTGTCTGTATGTGTTTATGTGTATGATCTCCTATAAATATGCCCAATCATTTAATGGGATTGTTGTTCTAACAATAAAACACAGAAAATTACCTCTCTGTGTTTGATGCATAATGCCCAAATGCTAGACCAATCTACTCGGTTTGGTTTTGCATCTCTTTTTAGCAGTTGGTCTCAAACAAAGAAACCTGATAAATATTTAAAAGGTTGCATCTACTTTAAAATCCCGAGTGTATGCGTTATAGTCAAAACATTTGTGGAAATGACCCTAAAATGATTTTCAATATTTAAAATAAAATGTACAGTAATATCTATTTATTATGATGAAATATCTGTATTTAAAGCATGTGTATGGAAGAAAAACATTTAAATAATTGCTAAGATGATTAATACGCGCAGGCAGCTCTTATTTAACTGAAATTGTCCCGAGTTAAAAAAGAGACAAATCCAAGGCCGCTCTCCTTGAAATTTTAACCTCGCCTGAATGCTCTCAACTAGTCAAGCTAGCTCTTCCACAAAGAGCTGTCAATCACATTGAAGAAGGCTGCAAACTGGTCCTCTCCTTCATCTAGTATGGCTACCTCCTCTACAGGGAGGGAGCAGAACGAGAGTGGTACGGCCAATATCCAGTACCAACTACTTTAACTTGAATACATTTCCTACTCTTTTAGAAAAAAATAGAAAAATAAGTGACTTTGGTGAAAGAGAAGTACGTCCTTCAAATTATTATATTTTTTCCTGGCTGAAGAGAGTTCTCTGATGCCTGTACAATTATTTCCACAAAGTAATATCATCACTGTCATATGTGATGAGTCCATTCTGCCTTCATTTCCAAAATCCAAACTGTACACACATGAACATATGTGTCCTATTTCTAACAATTTCAATCTATACCACCAATATGTACTGTATGACTGACTGAGTTAACCCATGTCTAATAATTGTGCATCAAAGGTTACTTAAGTTTATTAGAAACATATTTCATGTTAAATGCTATATTTCCGTCTTCATAACGGAAAAGATATGATCTAAATCGTATATGAAACGTTTCACGGGGAGATCACCCAATGATGCAAATGAATGTTCAATTAGTACTATCGCCAAATCTCCCTCTAATGTATACAATACCATAACAAAAGCATGTGTGTGTGTGTGTGTGTGTGTGTGTGTGTGTGTGTGTGTGTGTGTGTTTGCGTGGGGGGGGGGGGGGGGGGCTGGTATGTGTCTGGATGTGCTTAATCTAAGGTTCAGGGCCAGATAAGACTACAAGGCACAGTAAATCATTTTCAATTTCTGTCCATTTTATTGATTACCATTACGACAGTGGCAAAGTAAATAGGAAACAGGCCTCTCAGCTGGAGGTTAACCAGATGGGCACTGCAACTACG
>JAPMUY010008116.1:0-63702 GCA_026901105.3 Galaxias olidus
ATGGTTTGGCTTTTAGATAACTGCAAAGTTTGACGAATATAGCCTACAGATGTTACGGGAAAGACAGACAGCTTTTACTTTAATACACTAATTTCCCCTTTCGCATGAAATCTCCGCCCACCGTTTGTTTGTTCACTTTTGTATTTTTAGTATTTTGCAGACTCAGCTGCGCCACTTTAGTGATACCAAGTTAAATCACAACATTGAAAAAGGAAAACTAACAACTCAAGATCCTTCTGTAGCTGTTTTTTTTGCATCTGGTTTTTCGTGTAAATTAGCATTGTTAGATACTGGTTGTTTTGTAAAAAGGTATCTAGACATGGTTGCTTTGAGGTTAATACAGAAAATCATTAAAACAAATACAAATGCATAGCAGGATAGGGGAACACAGTGTTAGGAAACGCTACGCTAGCTGTCTTATCCATAATACTGACTCTTATAGATCTTAATTAATGAAAACAAACAAAACACAAAACAAGTGAACTGGCCTAAGTTTACCTTAAACTAAATTAGCTGTATTGTGTAATATGTATATTTTTAGGTTCATAGCCTTTACGTGTCATTTCTTAGCCCCGGCCTTACTAGCCCTGTTTACACAACAAACACATTTCACTTAATTGAGAGTAGGCCACTTACTGCTATAGCATACTCGTAGTAAATCCAATCCCATTGAGAGTAATCCATTTACAATTCCTGCTCTTATTAATAAGTACAACGCCTGTGGTAAATGAAGTGAAGTCTCATTGCCAGTACTAGTATGATGTGCGCAGCTGATTTTCCCCACGGCACGGATTTTACCAAGACAGTCGGTACAAACGTAACAACATGCAAATACATAACATCAACGCTAGATGGCGGCATATGACCGTGAAATCTCTCTCCCAGTCAAAACCATCTCCCCATTCATTTCAATGGGGCCAAAAACCGATTAAAAATAATAATAAAAAATATAACACATGACCCGATCACTTAGCTGTATTTAAGCGCAATGGACTGCAATACCCAAAACATGTGGGCACTGGAATGGAATCGATTGGGTCAAAACTGCGGGCGTTAATAAGGCACCAAAACAGGCCTAATAATAATAATAATAATAATAATAATAATAATAATAATAATAATAATAATAATAATAATATGACTTTCCGGTAACAGTATGTGATTGCATGACGCAATCACATAACTATGCCTTCATTTTAGATGCATTTAAACTGCAGTGTCCTTTCAACTTGCCAAATTTCAACTTCATATAGGCCTACAGTTGTCTACCCGGTTCTCATGATAATCGAGCCGAGACTAAAACACAGTCCTTGCATTATAGTTAGACGGTCCACACTAGTATGCCCTCTGCTGGTCAGAGGATCGCTAGCATGTTATATAGTGGCACTGTGTAAGGAAACCCCTTGGCCTTCAGAAATGGTTTAAAGGTGCAGTATGTAATTCTAGAGAATTCAGGAAAAAATTGCAAGAACTTGAATCACAACACTCAAAAAGGCCAACCTGCTGAGTCTTTGGTCCCGCCCATTCCACACATGCCCGTGCGCGCTCTGACTTTACTTCATGAGCCTGAGCAAGGCAACGCATAAAGCGATGTCTGATTCCGAGGTGAAAAACAAAAGAATCCTGAACGTCTGATCGTAAACACTCTAAAACTGAGTGGTTCACACTAAGTAATGAGCACAGACACAAATGACCGTTTCCATAGTAACGACATACAGTTAACTAACATTAACAAAAACTATTTCATAATTGTATTCCCCTATTAGTATGAGCTAGTGCATAACAATCGTTTTTATTTAGCTGCGATTGGCACCATAGCTACTATACGTTGCCGAGTATATCCAACATATGCATGTAAACGAATAATGCCTTTTTGACATAAATCTGGCACGATACTTCCCAACGTTCTAAAACTGCACTTGGCGATTTGACAAGCCATGTCTTTTGCGACGACATGCAACGACTTCAACTGCCTTGCAACTACTAGTTCACATGCTGCTACTTTTGTCTGCGACGCGAATAGTAGCAAGCTTGTTTGGAGGGGGACGCTGTAAGCAGGAGGACCTAACAGGCAGGTAGCCCTTACTCCTTGCAAAAACTCTCCTGATTGGCTGGGGATAGGCGGGCGTCCCTAGATTTTTTAAAAGCTGAATACAGGGCCCAGGGCGCTCATATATAACGCACCTTCTCTCTGAGCGTTTGGTTTAATGATATCCTCCAGGAGGTATGTAATAAATGTAAAAAAACATAAAACATTTTATTTATTGCAAGAAATTGAAACTTACATACTGCACCTTTAAAAAGGCATGTGTTTCAAGCAAGTACAGGCCTAGTTATTCCAACGCATTCCATTCACGTTGGATCGATGTAAACAAATCATGTTTATTTGAAATCAGAGTTTTATGTTGATTCTAATCAATTAGAATTTGTTCCGTTCCAAAACATGAATATTTTTGCATTAAACCAATGTAATATAAATATACTGGAGTAACTCATCTCTATGTTCATTTGAGTGCAGTATATTGTGCATGATATTGAATAAATGGACCTAACTATGAGGTCATCCTTAAAACATAACGAGTTGTAAACATTTAATTAATAATAAATAAATATTGTTTTAACATTGGCTCAACTCCAGTAGCGAACTGTCTAGAACCAGTCCTCCAGTAATGCAATTTGGCTTAATTACAAAGATACAGTTAGGCCCAAAAATATTTGGACAGTGACACAAGTTTTGTTATTTTAGCTGTTTACGAAAACATATTCAGGATACAATTATATAATCAATATGGGCTTAAAGTGCAGACTCTCAGCTGTAATTTGAGAGTATTCACTTCCGAATTGGAGCAAGGGTTTAGGAATTACAGCTCTTTAATACGTAGCCGCCTCTTTTTCAAGGGACCAAAAGTAATTGGACAATTGACTCAGAAGGCTGCAAAAAAAAAATAACAACGCTGCATGGGCTCTTCCCTCATTAACCTGTCAACAATTAAGCAGTTAAAAGGTCTGGAGTTGATTCCAGGTGTGGCGTTTGCATTTGGAAGCTGTTGCTGTGAACACACAACATGCGGTCAAAGGAGCTCTCAATGGAGGTGAAACAGACCATCCTGAGGCTGAAAAAAAAGAAGAAATCCATCAGAGAGATAGCAGAAATGTTAGGAGTGGCCAAATCAACAGTTTGGTACCTTCTGAAAAAAAAAAAGAGTGCACTGGTGAGCTTGGGAACTCAAAAAGGCCTGGACGTCCACGGAAGACAACAGTGGTGGATGATCGCAGAATCCTTTCCATGGTGAAGAAAAACCCCTTCACAACATCCACTCAAGTGAAGAACACTCTCCAGGAAGTAGGTGTATCAGTATCTAAGTCTACCATAAAGAGAAGACTTCATGAGAGTAAATACAAAGGATTCACCACAAGGTGCAAACCATTAATCAGCCTCAAAAATAGAAAGGCCAGAATTGACTTTGCCAAAAAACACCTGAAGAAGCCAACCCAGTTCTGGTACAGCATTCTTTGGACAGATGAGACTAAGATCAACCTGTACCAGAATGATGGGAAGAAGAAAGTTTGGAGGAGAATTGGAACAGCTCATGATCCAAAGCACACCACATCTTCTGTAAAACATGGTGGAGGCAGTGTGATGGCATGGGCATGCATGGCTTCCAATGGCACTGGGTCACTTGTGTTTATTGATGATGTGACAAAAGACAGAAGCAGCCGGATGAATTCTGAAGTGTATAGGGATATACTTTCTGCTCAGATTCAGCCAAATGCAGCAAAGTTGATTGGACGGCGCTTCACAGTACAGATGGACAATGACCCAAAACATACTGCAAAAGCAACCCAGGAGTTTTATAAAGCAAAGAAGTGGAATATTCTGCAATGGCCGAGTCAATCACCAGATCTCAACCCAATCGAGCATGCATTTCGCTTGCTCAAGACAAAACTTAAGGCAGAAAGACCCACAAACAAGCAACAACTGAAGACCGCTGCAGTAAAGGCCTGGCAAAGCATCACAAAGGAGGAAACCCAGCGTTTGGTGATGTCCATGGGTTCCAGACTTCAGGCAGTCATTGCCTGCAAAGGATTCTCAACAAAATATTGAAAAGTAACATTTTACTTGGGGTTATGTTTATTTGTCCAATTACTTTTGAGCCCCTGAAATGAGGAGCGTTTGTATAAAAATAGCTACAATTCCTACATGTTTAATCATATATTTTGTTCAACCCCTTGAATTAAACCTTAAAGTCTGCACTTCAATTCCATTGTAGTTGTTTCATTTCAAATCTAATGTGGTGGCATGCAGAGCCCAAATCATGAAGATTGTGTCACTGTCCAAATATTTTTGGACCTAACTGTATGCTGATTAATGTTTAAAAAGTACCCATAATTTTAATGTTTGATCTTACAGGTCTTGGAAAAGTTAGGATAATCATGATATACTGTATATCACAAACAGAAAAAGTTAGTATTTTTTGTTTATTAGACACTGATGCAGCTGATTGCACATGCCTCATTTAAACGAGTATGCAGGTATTTCCGATGATTTGTCAAAAGCAGTATAGCGCCAAGCCTAAAGTGTTCAAGGGCAGTTTTGTTCTATTTAAGTTCCCCGACCACTTTCCCTCTGTTCTTCAAGTGGCCTACGTGCGACGTATGCTGTGACATCATTCCAAGGGCTGAGGGTAAGTAAATGAGGGCAAGTGGAACTACAATTGAAACGCAGCTGTAGCCTAGCGCTGGCGGCTTGGACCCGGAAAGAGTCAAATCGAAGGTTGATACGTCACGACATTAATAGTGCAAAATGACCACGAGCATTCTGCATGTCATCTTTGCCACGGTTAGGTAAATAATTACACTAAGCAAACGGAAGGGGTTCCCAAAACCAGAAACTACATACAGCCACTTTAGCCGAATACCAAATTTAGAATATCAAAGGGGACCTATTATGCTTTTTGGGTTTTTCCCTTTCCTTTGGTATGTTGAATGGATTTGTGTGCATGTAAAAGGTCAGAAAAGTTACAAAGCCCATAGTCCACGCTAGGGCTGAACGATTTGGGGAAAATATCGAATTGCAATTTTTCTGAGAGATATTGCGATTGCGATTTGATTTGCGATATATATATTTGTTAAAGTAAAGCTTCAGTTCAATATTCACTGTGTAATATATTTAAAACATGTGATGGAGCATTACCACCTGAGATACCATCAAAATATTACCTGCACTTTTTTTTAGTGCAAGAATGAGAACTGAAAAGATGTGAATCGATTTCAACAATAAATAAGTATTTTTTTAAATGTTGGCATAGAACGTAGATCAATCAAACAGAACAATTATCTCAAAAGCTGTCACTGTTAAAGGTGCAGTATGTAGTTCTAGAGAATTGGGGAAAAAATTGCAAGAATTTGAATCACGACACTCAAAAAGGCCAACCTCCTGAGTCATTGGTCTTTCCTATCCCTCTCAATGGCCCATCCCACACATGTCCGTGCACGCTGACCTGACTTTGTGAGCCTGAGCAAGGCAGTGTTTCATGAATCATGTGTATGTTGGGCATATTTTTGGTTCTCACCAACAACGCATAAAGCCATGTCTGATTAGGTGAGAGACAAAAGAATCTCGAACGTCTGATCGTAAACGCTCCAAAACTGAGTGGTTCACACCAAAGCAACGAGCACAGACACAAATGACCGTTTCCATAGTAACGACATAGTTAATAATAATATTTCATTTTATTTCGTTTTTAGCGCTTTTCGAGACTCAAAGCGCTTTACACAAATTGGTTGCCAATTAATTACACAGAATGAACAATGAATGGACCCACAGCTGTCAAACACAACACTCAGTCTGAGTGACACCACGGCAGCCAATTTGCGCCAGACTTGCTCACCCAACATCTTACGACAGACTTGCTCACACACATAGAACAAACAGACCGACTCTAGTTGAATTGGCAGTGACTGGTCAGGGCACTGGTTGGAGGATGCGGCATGTTTTTTGATGGTGGGAGGAAACCGGAGTACCCGGAGGAAACCCACACAAACACTGGTTGAACATGCAAACTCCACACAGACTGGCTGAGGTGGGGTTTGAACCCAGGTAGGGCGGACAGATAAATATTTTTAAAAATGTTTATTTATTTTTTTTGGGTGACTATTTTATTTTGCTTGCCCAGTAGTTGTGTTTTCTGCAGTCGGAATGCATCTTCTACTCTCCTATCCTGAGATATCTTGAAAAAACAGCCCTAAATTATACACTTTTTTTTACCCACGGTAGTCCTATACTTATAGGATCTTCTTGTTGTGAGGCAAACAGTGCTAACCACTGAGCCACCGTGCTGCCAAGTTAGTGAGCTAACGTTAACAAAATCAGTTTCATAATTTTATTCCCCCTATTAGTATGAGCTAGTGCAGAACTATCGTTTTTATTTAGCTGCGATTGGCACCATAGCTACTATACGTTGCCGAGTATATCCAACATATGCATGTAAACAAATAATGCCTTTTTGACATAAATCTGGTGCTATACTTCCTAACATTCTAAAACTGCACTTGACGGACAAGCCTTTTGCGTATGGTATGCAACGACTTCAGCCGCCTTTCAAGTACTAATTCACACTGCTGCTACTTTGTCTGCGACGCGAATTGTAACAACAAGCTTGTTTGGAGGGTACGCTGTATGTATTTTACCTGGGAGTGTGCACGTGAGGTGATTGACCGGCAGATAGCCCTTACTCCTTGCAAAAACTATCCTGATTGGTTGGGGATAGGCAGGCGTCCCTAGATTTTTTAAAAGCTGAATACAGGGCCCAGGGCACTCATATATAGCGCACCTTCTCTCTGAGCATTTGGTTTAATGATTTTAATGATATCCTCCAGGAGGTATGTAATAAACGTAAAAAACCCTGGAAAAATTTTATTTCTTGCTAGAAATTCAAACATACATACTGCACCTTTAAGTAAGTTAAATAAAGTAATAAAACAAATCTAGAAAATAGGACCTTTCTGTTAATTATCTCCTGCCTGAAACACTGGCTGCCTGCGCACGGTGTAAGAGGGAGCGAAGGAGAGAGAGCTGACTGCTCTAACCTACAATTACACTGAGCAGAATACATGGGAATAAATGACAGTTTAATAGATTTCTCATGTTTTCCTTTATGGTCTGAATACGTAGCTAGATTTGTTGCTATTTGCCTTTTATAAATAAAGACAGTAAGAGGGTTTTAAAAATCGCTAAATGCAGCGAAAGACGCTAAATTGACAACACTTTTTTTCGTGTCGTTGGTGGGCGTATACGTAGTCGCATTAGGCCACTTCTGATTGGTGAGCATGACTTGCGCATGACTTGTACATGAACAGCAGGGCACTTCTGATTGGTGAGCATGACTGTCACATGAGGGTGGAATGCGTTCCTATAAGCATTGCCCGTTTAAACCCTGATTAGACGAGCTAACTTAAATCGCAGCCTTTGCTTAAGCATCCTTTGCTTAAAGAGACAGGAGCTAAAACAGAGCATTTTAGACCGAGGGTAAATGGAGGTGCTGCAGATCCAGGCAGTTTGGAAAAAATTATTTGTTTATTGAACATCAAAATACGTAAACCTATTCTAGTATAACTCCTAAATAAAGGTATGAACCTGAAAACTTGCATAATAGGGCCCCTTTAAAGAAAGTTTGAGCCTGCTACCCCTGTGCCAGCCCAGTGGGAAGTGCAATTTGAGACCATGTCACGATTCTCCACGTTAGCCGCCTTCATTCGTTCTGTGGTTAGCCTGCTGAACTAGTCAATTAAGGTAATGAGAAAGCTTTACTATGTATGGGTGCAGCACAAACTACACACATTCACATTAACAATGGAGTGGAGGGATAGGACAAACACTGAAAAGGATTAAAAAAAAGAGAAAGACTAGCTGAGCAGGTGTGCGTTGAGAGAAAGAGAGAGAGAATGAGAAGAAGAACGAGGAAATCGGCAACGAAGAAAGGAGTGAGGACGGTACGGAAGAAAATATGAAACTCAGCTGTTGACGAAAAAGATTTAGATGAATAAGGTTAAAAAAAAACTTATGGGGATAGAAAAGATGATGGACAAAGAGACCGGAAGATTGAGGTTCTAATGCCCGAAAGTCCAGCTGGACCACATGATATTTTTGTTAACAAATGGCACATGCTAATTCAATCAATTCAATCAGAAAAGATTGCCACTTTCCTTATTCGTTACCTTCATTCCGTTATTTCGACTCCAAAAATAAACCTTAACAAAACAAAAAAAGGTTTTGACTTATGACCGTGAGTTAAATTAAAAGACTTCAGTGTTGACGACCTAAGTAGAATTTCGGTTGGCTCACTTTCACCAGAAATAATGCACATTCTGAAACTCCCTGAGTAGCCTACATTCCTACTTAACTGATGGTCAAAGTGTGTAAATTATATTGGGGAAACAAATTGGCTGCCTTCGAAGTAGGCCAATACGTGCGCACCGAAATATATATATATATCTTTTTTCTTGTAAGGTAGGCCATACTGGCATTGAGATAATGTTTTGGTTTTCTTGGCTATGCTTATGTGGCTTCCTAATGGGAAACCTATCGATTAGATCATTGAACAAGGGTTGTATGGCGTTACTTTGACCAAAAACCGTCTTGAGTGGGTTAAACAAACATAGCGCCTTAATGTAAGTCGATAATGTAAACAATTTAAACATGTTTTTATACAGTATGCAACAAATTAACATTTAGGGCCTACTTAGTGGAACTACAGTTCCTATGAGTAAACCAACACCCTCTATATAACTGACCGCAACCAGAATGTGCAGAATACCACTTACACGCATTTATGAAACATATGCTGAACTTCATGAATAAGCAATCTACAATATATTTTTGTCGTATTCTTATTTTGAGATGGAATCTCTACTAGTGCGCAACACTGAAACATGTAAAGTGAAACTGCTATACGTTTTGTAAAATAATACATTTCTGGAGACTATACTAATAGGCCTACTGTAAGTATGTGTTTGATTATACCAGTCTAAAACGATTTAAACTTACCTCGAAAGTTTTCACATTAAAAGATCGCTTGCTTATAGCTTCTTTTCCTATGTTGTCATAAGGATATCATATTACAGCAAGAGTAAAGCACACCCAATTCTAGAAATTTTACTTGGGCGTTGGTTTCCTCAAATTTTGCCTGTCCGTGGCCTGCCTGTTCAGCTATCATGCATATCCGCCTTAAAAAAATATTTTAGGGTAGGGCTTACATGCAGTTCCCATAGTATTTCCCTTTTGAAGGAATTAAGTGGCAGAAAGTCATTTTTTAAATACTAAAATGTTTCCACACATGATAATAATTAAAAAACGATCACTACCTTTGGAAAGCATCACGCAGTGTAATAATAGCCTACAGTTATTTTGCAATTTATGTAGTTTATTAAGTAGCATATACATTAAAGGAAATATAGAGCATAGCCGACTGCATAGGCTTAAACATTTAGAAATAACTAAAATAACAATTTGAGGAACAATTTGTAAACAAAATATTGTATATTTCATAACACTGAAACTTTGCTCTTATGAATGACTAATATCTTAACATATGAGAAGTCAGTATAGATCAGCTTATCAACTAAGATGGCCAAACAGTCTGAAAACAGTTGGAATGGTTTACATTTTAGACACAATGACAAAAAAGAGTTATACCCAACACCAAAAGTATTGATTATCATACCATACCATCATACCAGCCGTCACTAAAGTTTTCTTAAAATAACGTGTACTTTAACTTACTTAAACATTTTAACATTATTTTAAAGCACTTTACGTTTTTTTTATTATAAAAGTACACTTCTACCTTGTTTAATCTGGTTCAAAGCTACTCAGGATGAATACAGAGGTATGCCCTTTTGTGTTTTCCATAATAATAACAATCATCGTCAAAGTTGTTGATTTCCACCACCTCCTTATAATGACTGATAGCATGCACTAGGCAATTGGGAAAGTTGCTGCTAAGCGACTGTGCAACGTCCATCATATTTCCTTTTAGCTTTTGCCTCTCAATCTGTTCTTGGATCTGACCCTTGTTTATAGGCTTAGGCTTGACACAGAAAGAGACCACCACTTTGATGTTATTTTTAGTCAACACATCAAAGTAGTTAGCCCCTCCTCTGCTGCCATGGTACTTTTTCCCTGCCAACCAGTTGAAAAAGAAAATGCGCTCTTTATCATTAAAAGCCCTGATGGACCAGTTCACCCAATCATATTTTTTGATGAGGGAATCCAAAAGGCACTTGGTGAAGTCAACATCAACACTGCCAAGTTTTTCTTTAAGTTGGTGCTCCATGTCAAGTTTTGCTTGATCAGCAAAGTTATCAGTACAGTCGTCTACTGCAGCTTTCATTTGGTTTTCCACATCCTGCATTTGTTCCTGCCACTTCTTCACCATCTCCTCCCCGACTTCTCCCTCTTTGAGGGCAGTATGGCCCATTACAGCGATGATGCCCACCACAAAAAGCTTCTTAAGCTTCGCACAGAAATCTTCTACTGCCCTTCTGCTTCTCTGCTCTGTAGCAACTATGGTCTCAAGCATGGCATCCCCCGAGGTGTTCTTCCCAGTAACAGCATTGTAAAGGGCATCCAAGTTCAAGTCTGCATCTGTGTTCTCATAATGGCTGAGAAACTTCTCCATTTTCTTCTCTTTGAACTTTGGCTTGGCATTAACAAAGTCCTGGAACTTTTCATATTGACTCAGCATCTGTGCCTCACGGTCAAAGTTCTGCTTGTTCATTGAGGTCTTCTGCAGCTCCAGGGCTATCTGATCAATTTCATCTTTTATTCCCTCAAGTTTTTGGTTGACCATGCCAAACTGCTCAGCTAGATAGCGGGCCTCTTTTCCCTCTGGGTTGCTGAGGATCTCAGCTGATGCTACAAAGACAGCTTCCAGAACAGGGTGTAGTTGGCCAACAGTGGATGCCAGCACCTCAGATGCTTGGCCCATTATCTCCACACCTTTCTCGATCTTGTCTCTGTTTCGCAAGAGCCATTCTGCCACATTGCTCATCTTTAGAAGGTCTATTACACTGCTGACAACAGTAGCAACTTGATATTTCCACAGCCACAGATTATGGCAATACCTGAAAAGAAACAAAAAAAACAAAGGCCTTTTAAAGTTGTTGTGGTCTAGAATATTTAAAATAATAATAATGAGAAACTGATAATAGTATGCATGTTTTTCTGGGAACTTGTGGTGGATGACTTTCTTGTCAAGGGAAACCAAACAGACACTATCTCACATTTTCACTGGACAGCCCCTGACAAACAGAAGTTGTCAATATAACAAACTGCTGTTCACCTTGGTTCATGTTGGTACATGTCGGAGCTCACTTGAATGCCACACCCTGTGAGTGTCATTTTGATGACAGAGCAACTTTGGTGGCATTGGTGGTATGGACACAATATAAGTCATGCATAAAAGTACACATGCTGGGCCTTCAGTAAATATTCATGACAATTTAGAGCAAACATCAAATGCTGAATGAGTACTCATGACCAGGAGGACTTCAAACCATGGCAGTACTGGCCATATGGGGTGTAATTTAATTCCTTAACAATAACCAACAATAACCATGTCTACAACTTGAGAAGGGAGTTGGCTTTTGTCAACATATTATGTTTTTCCCACTTGAAAGATGAGCTCACAAGTATCTTATTGCCTTGACCACAGATTCACTTCAGAAAAAGGCACACCCAGATCTGAGAAAAGAGTTGGCCTTTATACTAAAATATCAACCTGGATTAACACCCAGTTTTTATCAAAACTATTTCAAATCAATGTGTTGCAATGCAATTACCTTAATAACGATACTGAAAATAACAAACTAAAACCTAAACACAGTTTGATATTTATATCAATAAAACATTTGCTTACCAGTAACTGTCGCAGGGTTTGTATCAGTGGGTGTCCTTTTACATGCTCTCCCAAGAATGATTACTGCCCTAATTAGATCAGCCTTCTTTAGCTAGCTAGTACTGCTAATTGGGAAAATATTACATTACTACATGACTCAATCAAAATAGGAAAATCGATTGGCTGGAAAGATATTAGAACCTGGAATTCACTTGTGACTCATAACAGAATTGAACTGAAAGCAATCACAATTCTAGTAAAAGTTTGTACTAACTGTGGAACAACATTTGCCTGTGTTCTTTATTGTAACTTTATGCCATACTATTTCCCCATACATATTCTCAATAATACTCAGGTAATTTCAACCAGTCATGTGTGTGATTCCTGGGGGGGTTGCCATCCTATACGACCACATCCATGAGTCGATAGACATTGACCAAACCAAATATGTGAACAATACCACGTCATTGCAACCTTTCAAGTTGCACACATTATTTTGACCATGGTTCCTTACGAAGGACATAAGGAAATATTTTATGACCATTTCTTCAATTTCCGAAGGTCTTCTACTTCACGAAGGATAGACTTACACAAAGGTTGAATCTTAGTACAGAAAGAAATAAGAAACTGTAATTGTTAATTTTATGGGCAAAGATGAAGCATAAAACTCACCTTACAAAAGTATATGGTGGTGTGCGGTTCAGTTATCCAGTGATTCAGCTATGCATTTGAGCACCAGCCCTCCAGGGTTGGGATGTATATATACCCTCTCTGTCTCTCGTCACTCCCCTTTCCAACTCCTCCATCCCCTCTACATTCCACTGGAACAAACTCAGAGGGATGAGGGGCAGGCACTGAGACAGATAACATCCTGTAAACACTCCCATTGCAGGGACACTCTGGGAAAGGAGAATGGTTGTCTGTTTTGGGGGAGGGGGGAGATATACAGAGAGAGAGAGAGGTAGAGTTAGAGAGAAAACTGAAACCCTACATGTAAATGAACTGTTTTTGCCCAAAACCCTGCTTGTTTTGTCTCCAACAAGGTTACCATGGCCACCACTCTCACTTCGTAAGAGTGTGTCCCAGAAAATAGCAGTTCCCTTTCAATACTCTAAACTGTCTAATGTGCAGTCTAAATGATGATTTGCAAGCCATGTAATTTATGTAATATACACGAAACGTGAAAATAGCTTTACAATAATGCCACTGCATCTTAATATTGAAGGACGGTAACTTGGCATTGGTTTCAAGCGTAGTAAAAATGAGTAAACGTGCCCTGGAGCAGCAGTGCTTTCGGAATAATTATGTCACTGGGTTGGGTAGACCAGTGAAAGGACCTTGTTGTCCCTGTCTCTGTCACCATGACAATGGGCACTCACTCACTGCCCTTGTTTCTTATAGCTCTGACTGTGACACACACACTGCCTGATAGTACTTATTGGTCCTGCCTTGGGCATGTAAGACCAAGAGTAAGAATTAAGAGCAGGAAATATCTGTAGCAAATTGATGGTATCTGGGTAAGTCAGCTGGCCAGAAGAGAGGTTGGAGAGTTGGCCTGGTATTTTCTTGTTTTATTCGGCCTCCTTGTATAATCCAGTTGTCAGATAATATGCTACTGGTCACAATCAGAAAGGGGGCACTATGTATTGCAAGTACTCCATGGTATGCCGCAAGGTGGGTGGTGCAATCTGACAGTGATAAACACTGAGACAAGAGGGGCCTGAGTCTGATGTCACCGAAAGCTCCAGAGAGCAAAAATACACAAGTTACTGTATTCTTATTTAATTGTTTCATTTGATCAAAAGTAAATCTAGCTTTATTACTGTCTTTATTACTACTTAATAACCAATAGTTCAATAATACCAGTAATTAATACTATTTTGTATAATACACCAACTTTACCTTTGTAGGAATGCTTGAGCACACCAGGTGCACCAGACAGTGCAGGGGGTCTAACATAACTGTTGTGGCTTTGTCAAGATATTTACCACAAATGTGGACCAACGTTTATCTATCATTACACATTATTTGCTGATTGATAACGTAGTCTGGCCGATGCATTTCTAACGTTAATAGCGAAACAGAAAGCGACAGGCCTACATTGTGTACTGTCCAAATATTTGGACAAATTGTATTTTGATGCTTAGGCAACATTGTTCCCAAAACTTTCAATGCCCATTGAATTGAAAAATGTATTACCATTGTGATACATCCACTTGTACACGACCCTGTCCAATCTGCTCTTCTTCCTCCTCTGAATTGGTTTCAGGTTCGAACATGTATGACTGAATTACTACAATAGTAGAGTACTGCTTGCCATTTTGTAGTGTATTATTAGCAAAACCAAAAACAAGCAGAGGTTTCTATGAGCAAGTAAGCGCATATGAGGGGGGGGGGGGGGGGGGGGGGGCTGGGCGAGCATTCGAATGAAGGGGGGCGACTCAGATTCAGATTCTGAAGTATCGGTCCTATTAGTCTTGGAAGTTTATTTTTGAGAATCGATCCTCACGTAAAACTATCCAACTGTCGTATAACTAACACTATAAAGTGTTTGCTTCCAGCATTGTTTTCTTATCATATATCTATTAGATTTATACTAAAGTGAAAAAATCAATACATAGTAATTTTGTATCATAGGATCTACTTCTCCTTCCGCCCTGTCTCGCCCCTCCATGCATTATGTGTATCGCTTTGCAGTCAGTCAGCTGTGCTGTTGTGGCTATGTGACCTTTCTAACAGGCAGACAAAACCAAAGTCAAAAGTATTTTTTGTGGTTCAGCGTTCACTTAAGGGTATTTGATTAGCCCAGAAAATTAAGTTGAAATGTTTGAAGCTTGAAAAAGCTAGTAGTTGAACTGAACATGTGTGGAACACTGTAGAACAACTTAACAAGTTTCATAATTGATGCTATTAAACAGAAAACAGATCATTTTGCCAGTTTATATAAAATTGATGTAATGACTTTCAAATATATCGTTTAATGACCGCATTTACCTTTAACTGAAGAAATCACAAAGATCGCCCCCTTTTTATGTAAACAAGAAGACTCAAAAGTATTGGTATACGTGACATAATATCGCTTGGTATCGGATTGAAAACAATCTGTGTAAATATTAGTGATATGTGGTTCGTGAACGGCTCTATGAGCCGGCTCTTTTAAGTGAACAATAGGAGCCGGCTCCCATCTGGGTTTTGATAAATCCAAGACAAACAGAAACTAGCAGTAGCACACATCATGTAAATCATTTTCAGGCAAGATTTTTTTATTTAACTCACATTTGATAAACTATTTTATGAAACGTTGTCTGAATTATATTCAAATGATGATTCCAAATGACCTGGCTCACTAAAAAGAGCTAGAATTCCCATCACTACAGCCGAGCGAACGCTATACACTGGCAAAAATACTAGTGATGGGAAGATTGGTTCATTTTAGTGACCTGGTTCTTTAACTCTCGTTCAGTAAAATGAACTACTCTTTTTCCAGTCTTTTCGTTCATCGGACCGGGGGTGTGGGGGGGATGTTTGTGTAATGCATTTAAACTGACGTGCAATAATCCAAAAATCAATAACAATTACTTATGAACGTAATCATATTTTAAGCATGAAGCAGTCACGTTACAAGTAAACAAAGACCCTAAGGGTGAACTACTAATTTATGTTTCCTGATCTCGTGCCTGTGCAGCTATCACGTGACCAGTGAACGAATGACTCAGGCCAGAAGACCCAGTTCAGGGGTGAACTACTCTTTTCTCTTTCCTATACTGAGCTTATGCGGCTGTCACGTGAAGATTGAACGAACAACTCGGTCCCAGTCGAAGGGTGAACTACTCATTTCTGTTTCCTGTCCTGTCTTTCGTTCACTTTTCACGTCACTGCTACTCTGCTAGGCTTAGCGATTGTGATTGTTATTTGACTGTATGGTGTGATTTTACTTATTTATTTGTATATAACATATTTTATTTAGTATAGTGTGTAAGGGTGTGTATACAGCACGTTATTGCTAAGTCCAAAAAGTTAACAACCTGATAATAAATACAGGAGACTACATCTATTTATATAAATATTGCATCAGTGGTTACATCAATATCAAGATTTTTTGGGCTAAATACAATACATAATGTTTCAGTAAAGTAATATATTGCAACTGCTTTTAGGGGACTTAATTATCATAGTGAGTCAATCATAACTGGCGTAATCGTGACTACATAACCATGGCGAACTAAATATTTCTCTTTTCTATGCCAAGCCTATCTATCAAAATGAATGAATCGTTCATAAACGACACATCACTACAAAATACGTTTGGGTCTACCTGATGATGTGTCGTGATTGGCGAGGTGATATTCAAACGTCATAGAAATTATGCATATTAATTTGACGTTTTGAACGCTTGAACACATTTAGATATAAAAATAATTAGCGATGTAAATTACAAAAACATTAAAAACAAAAATGTTTTAATGCCTCTATTACCATCGCTGCTTCCGCGGCCCTCTAAATGGCGCTCTGCCGGCCGCGGCCCACTGGTTGAGAATGGCTGCCATAGATCATTGTGCAAATCCAACGTAGAACCAGCAAACGCTCTCCCCTTGGCTGAAAACGGCAGTAGTTTTTTTTTCAGGAAAGACCCCCGATGACGCAATAGAGTAATTTTCTCAACTCATTTGACATTCTGTTGTTTGATTGCGAAATGCTAATTGACGATACACTGTTTAAAATACAACATTGATTTCTGATGAAAAACATATCAAAAGATTGAATGTGGGTGAACTATCGCTTTAAGTCACCATGAGAAAGTATACGTGGGTTCAAATGACAGCACAAGGGTTGTCAGGAAATTTAAAAAATTTACATGTTGAAACAGGTGTTCAGAAAAACATGAAATAGTGCCCCAGGGTTCGTACACCAGTGAATATCAAACAAGGGCGTAGATTACAGGGGAATATGAGAGCCATCATATTTAACCCCAATTAATAGCACATACCAAATTTAAAGTAATGTGCAATTGTAGAGCACACATCTGGCTAGCAGATTTTGACTGTCTGCTGAATTAGAAAGTAATTTCAAATTCTCTGCATGCACAACCTCACTTTGCCAAGGGTTTATTGAAAAAGCTGGCTAGTAACATGAGCATTATTACTCGGTGTATTGCAGTGCAGCACGGGGACATATCTACAACCCCCCAATTTCCAACAGAAACCTGCGGTCTTGATATCATACCTTAAATGATCAAAGTCATGGTTTTAGGATTATGTGTCATACTGTAATATATTTTGAACTCGCCTTTGTTATGTTTTGATCAAATTTTGTGTGCATTTGAAATTTTATTTACAGTATATTTTGCTCTTTTCATTTCACATTTTGTAGATGTAGTAGTGGTATTTATGATAATGAACTATAAAGATGACTGGGGTTAGGATTCACATACATTATTGGGTAAGACGTTGTGTTCGTAGTTTATATTGCTGACCAGGTCTAAGTCCAGTTTTGGGAAACACTTTGTTCCTGGCAGATGTTTCCAGGTCATTAAAAAATTACATTAGCCTGTGTAAACTGACACAAATTCCACTTAACTTAAATCAGTCAAGCAGAAAGATTTAAACTACTTCTTCTGGACGATATGGGAGGGCTCAAAGGATGTTAAATGTAAGCTTTAAAAAAGCTTCCCTTAAGCAAAATGACTGCTTTAGTCACAAAGTTTGCACACCACCGAGACTATTAACACATTGTTGCAAGAGTTTGTTAAAATAAAAACTCCACAACTCCACACATTTCATGTTGCCATACATTTCTTTTGGCAAGTCAATTAGGGCAATTACTTTGTTCATATCAGAGGTAGAGTCAAAATTCAAAAGATTACATACAGGGTGAAAAGTTTACCTGCACTTTGTTAGTATTTGGTGGCATTGCCTTTTAATTGCTTAACTTGAATCAAACGCTTGGTAGCCTTCCACAAGCTTCTCACAATACTTTGCCGGAATTTTTGGCCATTACTCCAATACTTTCACTTTGTTGTCTTCAAGCCATTTTGTTACAACTTTGGAGGTATGCTTAGGATCATTGTCCTGCTGGAAGACCCAGTTGCGACCAAGTTGTAACTTTCTGATGTCATCTATTTTCACCACTATGTGCACCAGTCCATTTTCCAGCAAAACACCCCCACAACATTATGCTGCCACCCCCATGCTTCACAGTTGGGATGGTGTTCTTCAGATTTAAAGCCTCACACCTTTTCCTCCATAGCGCTGATCATTATGGCCAAATTCTAAAAAGCCATGACATCAATTTATGGAATCTTCCAGACAGTTTAAAGAAAGTCAACTTGGTGTATGTAAACTTTTGACCCTGTATGTAAACATTTGAATTCTGACATCGTGAAATAAATATGTCTCCAATTGATAATTTTAAAATGACATCTGATGTGAACAAAGTAGATGCCCTAATTGACTTGCCAAATAAATGTATGGTAACATGAAATGTGTGGAGTTGTGAAAAACTGAGTTTGAATATCTTTAGCATAGGTGTATGTAAACCTTTGGCCTCAACTGTATATGATAACAATAATATAATATAATTATATGATTTTACTAAGTCATCGTAGAGTAGTATTTATAGTCATACATTTCAATGTGCAATGAGCGCAGTTTTGGAGATAGCGAAGTAGAAACTACAACACTGTCCACAAGTTGAAGACCCCACTTCTGTTTATTTAATTTTCAGTCAAACAGCCATTAAGTACACATTGTTAGTTTTCCCATCCAAAAAAGCTCAGAAATATATTTACACCAAAATTTTGCAATGCCACACAGATAAAAAGAAAAAGATATAGGTCACATGTTAAATCAAGAATATGTTCATTGGCTTTCATTTCCAAACAACTCATATTTCTTTTGAATGCACAAATAATAGGAAAAATAAGATTTCATATTGTGTATTTTGTGTATATTTAATGCTAACTCTAAAACGGACATTAGCAGGCTAATATATCATGCTAGTTTCTTTTCCCCCCACATTGCAGTGGACACAGTGTCGGATCCACCCTCATGTGGCAGTGGGCGGGAATCTTCTTGCAACCCTGATTGTTGTTGCCTCTTTTTGAGTAACTCTTTCAAACATTGTCACTGTATGTAATTGCTATCTGCAATAGATGCATAGCAACGTGGCAAGCTGCTACAATGCGACTTTTGTTGTGTGAGATTCAAACAGTAGCGATGATACTGTGTAAATCTGTAGCCTTTAATAACGATTATGGGATGAGGTGTCAAATTGACATTGCAAAGCAGATATCTGTCATATCAGACAAAGAGAGCTTTTTATGTTCTTGGATTTGTTCTTAGCTGGATTACAACATTTATTTTGGAGCTGAGGGTCACAACCGTGCAAAGCAGACATCTTTGTACTTGAAGAAACATGACATAACGTAGCGTCGGGTGTAACTCCCAGCATGCCTGGCGAGTAACTCTTTTATTGTGGACAGCGCTCTAAATGTTTCCTTGTTATCATGTTTATGCTTCCTTGTTATGTTTTTATCATGTTTATATAAAGAGTTATGAAGTGCTGTAAACGCAGCTATCGGTTTGTACTTTTGTTAGATGTGACACCGTGACTGTGTATGGTGTGTCTGTGAATAAGGTCAGAGCATGTCGCGCCTTGTTTGCTGGTATGATAGTAAATAAATAGGTGAACAACGGTGGGGTCTCTGTTGAACTTACCCAAGTCATTGATGGTGTTCAATCTTATTATTGGGTCTACTTTCTCAACTCACTTTATGTGAACTATTTGAGGCCTTAGAACTAAATGACAAGAAACCTCTTAAAACACAGTACTTTAACAGTCTAATTTTGCTATCTAGATTACTGACGGTTATGTAGGTTGGTGGGTGTGCAACCTCCTCCATTTGCTGAGAGTTCTATGACCATTCCTACCGGATTTGTCCTTTTTCTCTTTCTTTCTTTCTTTCATTTGTTTTCTGCAGTTTTTCTTTCTTTTTTTTCTTTTTTTCGTAATGTTTTTTTTAACTGTAATGATTTTTTCATAGCCAGCCACCGCTATCACTGCTTGCACTTATATTTTAGATTTATTATTTCATGTATCCTTTCATTTCAATTATATAACAAATGAAACAAGTGTCCGTAATGCAAAATAGGACACATTGGTTATAATTCTAAATCATTGAGGTTATATTATTTAAATTTGGGAGGGTATAATTGACCGTAGTTGCAGAAACATGCACATATGTTATGACATTACTCTCAGCAATGCGCTGCCAAGATTTAGCCATTCACATTTATTTAAACTAGTCATAGCATGACATTAACAACATGCTGTCTTCCGGGGTTCAAAAATACGTTGCCAACCGCACCCCTTTTATGTGAATGCGCACAAACTCCATGGAGTTATAACCGACTTAACTAACACACATCTTAATCACTGTTGTTGTACGATTCAGAGTTGTACGAGTGAGATGTGTATCTCATGCAAAGGGGAGTAAGAGTTTGTGTATCTGTTTTTGTGTGTGTATGTATATGAGGCCTCGTGCGGCGTATGCCTCTTTGAAGTCTAGAAGAGGTCAGAAACCTTGTTGAGATTGCCCATTGGCAGTAATCTGCAGGACATTCTCAGCAAGTGGATCTTTTTCAGCTTTCGTGGAGATCTTGTGGATATCTTTATCCATTGTCTCGGAAACCGTGTCACCAACCAGCGATCGGAGGTATCTCATGGACTCTGGAGTGAGCCTTCTCCTGGAATCAGAGAACAGAGAATGAAAAACATCAACACTTTCATAGACAATACTACCCGTCTCAGTCCTCCATGATAGGGGCATGCTGGACAGAAGGTCCCTCTTCTGTCTCTGGTGTTTGGTCTTTCGGACACCAGGCTGGTTTGCAGTGGGATGCGTGAACCCAGTTTGGCCTGCCTTGGCACCTGACCGCTGTGTCAATAGGATCTGGCAAAGTCCAGTCCATCTTTGAGCATCCCATTTGCACATGAACTGATTCACCCTGTCCCAGCATTCTAGATCACATTTGGGACACTGGAGTAGTCTGCTGGGAATGGAGAATCTGAGAAAATGCTAAATTTCAACATAGTCTCATCCATGGAATATTTTTTCTATGCCAGCCAGTTTCCTTGAATGTCACACTTGTAAGTATTTGGGCCTGACTTCCTTGTCCCCTCTGTCGAACTTCCCCACTTGCTCCCCCTCTACTGGCGGGAGCTGGCGACAGCTCAAAAGCTGCATCTGCTGGGAATTCTCCAAATCAGCAACAGAAGACCAAACATACAGGAAGAACAAAACAAGGGCAGAGGCAGTAACCTCTAACTTTAACAGATACCTGTCAATCATTAATTGATAGTCTCAACCGAAGATGAGAAAATGTGCCTACACTTAAATAAATTGTTACTGTTGATGTCACATGATGCAGTACATACCTCCGTTTGATTCAGTATGAGATCATAAAACACAATATTAAAATCAAACTTGGCCAATAATGGCAGAAATAATTTGTGAATTGTGAATTTCTCCAAAAGACAACAAGTACTCAGCCTTTGTGTTCATCCAGAACGGTGTGAAGTGAGAACTTTTGAAAGTCATGTCCATTTTCTGGAGAATCATCGATAATCAATGGTGTAGCTTTCGAGAGTCAAGAGTCATTAGGACAAGTCCAAAGTCCAGGAGTAGTAGTCTTATTTCAGGTCTGACTTGTAACTTAAGTCAAAATTTTACAGCACTGAGCAAGTGGATGCATCAAAACAAACATTACCAATATCATCCTAAAAAAGGATACGTCTGAAGTGTAATTACTCACAGATGCAATGACTTCCGCAGTGGTTTTTAACGCTTCTGAAAACCAAATCAAGGAAACCCAAGTCAACACATACCAGTATAGGCATTGACATGTAACATAGTTTTAACACAAATAATTGTAACACTTGCAGCAATTTCGTTCTCCTTCAGGGAGATTCAAATTTGCATGATTCATTAAAAATCTGTTTTATTCTAGCCTGGTGAAAGTCTGGAATCGTCTTTATTTCAGGAAAAAGTGTGTGCACCCACCAGTTCCAAAACAAAAGGAGCAAATGGACTCCCCGGCCTGAGTAATACTTAGTCCATATAATACTTGAAGCAAACCGAATTGGTTCATTTTACTTTTCAATAACTTGTTGCAAATGTCACATAATGGGGCTGGACCTCTGACTTAGACAGTGCTAAACAGTACACTTTTAAAATAATACAGACATTTCCTGGATTCCCAGGGGTAACCCTCCCTGGTCCAGAGGTTTAGCCACCTTATAATGTGCGAGAAAGAAACAGAAGGACAGACATTAGTGACATGTATCAACCTTTTGGTTACTCTCTCATAAATGTATATTCAAAGGCCACAGTTCAGATTTTACATGAAAAAAAAACGTTCAGATATCACTGGAGACAAATCAAAACAACCCTTTGCAGAATGTTCCCTAACAAGGGCAAACAAAAAATAGATAGTGGTGACATTTGACAGTGTTGACACTAAACACAAGACAACTCTGGCACTCTTAATCATTTTGACACCGAAATAACATATCTCATAAAATGTCCAAAATATAGTAAGAGTCCAAAAACAGATTGACTATGAAATAAAACCCAAAGCAATAGTATTGCTCCAAATATAAGCCTGTTTGCCTTTTAAAATTAATTTTTGATAATTCTAACTGTTAGCATTAGTATGAATGATCAGTCATATACACATCATGGGGCACTTGCAACATAAAGAATGACAAACACTCTGGAAGAACAACTTGTCAGTATGGTGCCAGTGTATCCACATTGTCAAAGGCATCTCGTTCTTTCCCCTGAAATGTTAGTCTTTACATCAACCCATGTTTGTGAGACAGAGAATCTGAGAATCACCTGTCGTGGGTTGGAAACCGTGAACGTAGGGCAATATGGCCTCGCATAACAGTGTTGTTTACTTTTGGTATAAGCAAAACACTTTTCAACCGTAACAGCAACAAAAACGAGGACAACATTGGGAATGTTATCAGTGATAGGGCCATGTTTAACTAGGGTCCCTGAAGGTATCAGGAACCCATGTGATGTCCACAAAAGGTCAAAGTCAATTCACCAATTGAATAGCACCAAATGCATAGCGACTGTCAGTGTAGACGTGCACAGTTTTCTTGTTGACCAAAATTTAAGCCTCGGATAAAGCAAACATTTCCGCCATTTGTGCAGAAAAGGAAGATGGTCACTTTGAATGCTTCACTAAGGGAATGGTTTGAACATATTGCATAAATCTGAATCTTGTAACCCATACACAGCCCTGCTAAAACAGGAGCAGTTGGATATCAAGCATCAGTGTCCAAGTGCAAGAGAGTAGCTGGTTTCAAAGAGCTACAACAAACAAACCTAAATGTGCTTAGCGACAGGTAGAATGCTCTCATAAGCCATGACTCTTTGAACAGACACATGTTGTGTTTTAGAAGTGAGAGAGAAGCCACTGAGTTTGGCACACATTTGCACTACAGAGTTAAGAGCTCTCTGCAGCTAAAGAATGGGCCTGAGACAAAACACAACAGTGGCAAGAAGTGTGCCGTATTATGAAACTGCTCTCTTTTACATCACAGTCATTGAGCAGACGCTTTTATCCAAGGTGACTTAAAATTAGATTACAGGGTCAGTCCCCCTGGAGCAATTTAGGGTTAAGTGCCTTGCTCAAGAGCACACTAGTGGTGATGTTCCCAGGTTGGCTTTAACTCATGACCTTTTTGTCACTAGGTAGCAGTTCTACCCACTAGGCCACCACCATCACTCTTCCGCTCATAAACCCAGCTGATTCATAACACAGCCTTCATGACTCCTCCCCTTTCATGACGAAACAGGTGAAATGGTTTAACATAGTCTGGGAGACCCAAAGCAGGGGCTAAAGCTGTTTTCGCAGTAGTATGTGCATCTTAAACATCATGTCCTCATACAAGGGATTTGGGCATGTAGAGCTAAAAAATTACCAATAAAGACATAGTCACAAGTCCACTGCCAGCAATAGCGAGTAGCTCCCAGAAATTGCATCTGTTTTCTGTTGGTGGGATGGGGGAGGTCGAGAATGGCAAACACTCTCGTCCCTGCGTTGCCCTTGTGTCAAATCCAAATAGTGGCTGGTTTGGGAACTGAGAACTGAGAAATTTAGAAACAGCCCTCAAATCCTGAGCAAATGTCCTTTGAGGGGATCTGAGGGTTCACTAACTGGCAATACTGGTGTATTACAAGGACTGCCAATACAAGGTACAATAGTACCTATGGCCAAACAGGGCCTCACCCCGTTACAAAGGGATATTTAAGCAAAGGTTTGGAAGGATCTGCTTTAACCACTATAGGAGTAACACTTAGCATTCTGCCAATGTCATTACTGTCTTTCAAGTGATCAAGAGTGTCCGGTGTTGAGACGACGTCAAGCAAGAGTCTCAAAGGTGGCAGAAATGAAAAGATCCCAATGAAACTGAAACAATGATTTTTGACCGCTGATAAGCCTTAACAACCAGTGTACTGAATGATCTCAGTCACCACCCAGGTCTCTGTGTTTGACCAGCCTTGAGACACAACACGATAACAAATCGTGTGTGGCTCTGTTTTGAGCACTGCATATGAGGGGGGAGGGAGACATTCACAGCAATGCCTTCTATCCCCAAAGTAGCTATGTGTGAGGTGCAGATCAGAGACTGCATCTACGTGAGACTTATGGTCCTCAGAGTCGTTACATGAGTTATCAGTTAATACATGCACAGTATTGTTAACCTGATCAACCAATGGAAATGTGTGAACTATGTGGGAGCAAGGGGAATCCATTGAACAGTCTCAATGAGTAGTTGGCCACAAGCACCAAGGTCGCTGGTGTTGTTTGTAATAACATCACCGCACAATAATAATTTTACATTCCTGAAAATGCGATAGTGACACCATGAGCAGAAAAAGACATTTGCATTGATTTAAAAAAAAAAAAGTCTCTTCCTAAAAGATTTACAGGAACAGCTTCAGATTAAAGTAATTCATGTTTCCCGATACTTGAAGCAGCTTTGAAAACGTTGGAAAATGTAGAGTGAGGGGCATACATATGCAAGTGTAAAACCACTGCTTTGCAGAAAGCTGTATTTCTCTGGAATCTCTCTGGACTTCATATTTTGCAACACAATGCTTGAATCATTGCTGTGCAGGTGTCAAAAAACAGATTGTATCAACCAGAAAAACTATTGAGTCTGACCATTTCAGGTGACAATAACCTAAATTTATCTTCCAATAAGAATTGAATGAAGAGTTTACTTAATTTAGTTTACTAATTTACATTACATTACCAAACCAAGTACCAAGTATTTTGTAGAAATCTTTCCTAAAATAATTCTGTGTACTCTTCACAATGGCTGTCATTTGATGTCCTGTTATCTTACTTTATACCTCATCATGAAGCTTTCTTTTGCAAGTTTTAGAACTTTTTCTTGTAATTGGCAGGAATATATATATATATATATATATATATATATATATATATATATATATATATATATATATATATTTCATTGCTTAAACCGTGATTTTTCCCACAAAATAGACAAGCACTTGCCTGAGGTGATCAATTTCAGGCCCACTAAAAGTGCAATCAGGTGGAAAAATAGCAATAACTACCACTGGTCCATTTTAGACACAAAGGCACCAACTACATGGCACACAGGATGTGCCATGTTGTTTCCGGTGTTTATTTTAAACACAGGTGTTCTCTCTTTGGGAGCGACAACACCACATTGTCTCCAGTCAGCTCTTTGCTGGGTGATTTTCCCATTTTGACCAATGTCAAAAGAAACTTCAACTTCATAGCTTTTGGAAAGACTTCCTAAACCCTGGAATCCACACCTCTCTCTTTCTCTCTCTCTCTCTCTCTCTCTCTCTCTCTCTCTCTCTCTCTCTCTCTCTCTCTCTCTCTCTCTCTCTCCCCACACAAACAGCACACGCTCAATGGTGTTGCCATGCCAACAATATTTTACACACAATCTCTCCCAGTCATACGCACACCTGTATGTATGACAATGACAATGAGAATAACGCTACTAATCAGCTTCTAGTCTTAAAGACTATTATTTAAAATGTTATCAACGATTTAACAATTGTAATGGCTGGCCAGTTCTTTCATTAATTTCAATATGACGCATTCCAAATTTAACATGGACGCGCTAACATTTAAATTGATATTATGAATCAACATCTAAGTAACTTATCAGCTATGTATTGCAATTATTACGCAATTCATAAATACCATCACACAAAAACATACAAACATAAACCTGGAGCTCAGTTAGCAAAATACCAGAAGTAAAATGCTTATACAAAAGGCGTAATAGAAAGATCCCAAGTGACACAAGCGTAGTGATTTGTTGGCCTGTGGTTCCAGCTACACCCAAGAAACCTACCCTGCTCACTGTCCGTGCCTAGGCGTCTCCAACCCACCAAGCCTGCGGCTTTCCACAGCTGGAGGTGGATACTCCGTACACGGTGGCGTGAAATCGTAGCCACCCTTAGTGACTATGGCCTGTCCACAGGAAGACTTTTCTAAGTCCCCCTAAAAACAAATAACTGAAAAGTCTCATACAACCAATCTAAGCATGTAACAATACATACAGGGATCACGTCAGCTACACTCTGATCAGCAGACATCTCCCTCTTCAGCACAAAACAGAATATAAAGGTGATGACCTCTTGCCTTCAATTTAACGTGCTTTCTGTTTTGTCCTGAAGTCGAGAGAAGCCAAGCAGGTCAGACGTCCAGCCTATTGTGATCCCATCCTCGTCACCAAACTGTGGAAGAAAACAGAGTCTTCAGATTCTTTTTAGTATGTAAGCATGTTGTAAGAATTTATTCAGAATTAATCATAACACAAACATTGACAAAGGAAATATAACTCGTTTGTCAATGGACCCTCCGATACCAACCACTACCTAAGATGAGAGTCCTGTCCAAGGACTTTCACAGAATACTTATACCCAGGCAACAACATGTTCCTGGCTTAGTATAAACAGCTGATAGCGATAAAGAAATTGAGTGAAAACGTCATACATTCAGACCTTTTCAACAGACCAGACATGGTGGTGCCAATCACATTCTCAAATATGATTAAGATGATTATGTCACTGCAATAACTAATATGGCAATCAATAAACAATAATTATGCAAATCAATATATATAAATATGATTATTTAAACAATACGTTTATATATATATATAAATATTGTTTGATGGCCAAACGATGATACTACAATTCCCTCGATAAAGTATTTTGCCCCAATGAAGTATTTTCTATTTCCATTCCATTAAACATCCCCTGGTATCTTAAGGTCTGAGAGGTGTGAAGTGAAGAAAGTTTTCAGTTTTTGAGAGCCGGGGGGGGTTCATGTGTTTGCGTTACGGTGCTGACAAGACCTCTTGCGGTACCAGTGACACATTCAAATGTAATATCAGCAATTTATTTTTGATGTATCAGTAAGAGTGTGTTGAAAAATGATTAGATATGAAAGATATATCAGTCTATGAATGTCTTTGAAATAGGTATTCTTATTTTGTGGAATGGCCTTGTTAAATTACTTACTGTTGGCATTCAATTGGCTGCTTAAAGCTTCTCTGTCTATTCTATAATCAAGTCTCCTTCGTAGCCTGATCTGTATGCACAGCAGCCATACTGACTGTGATGGAAGAATCAGCCTTGACCACAGAGATGGTCGCAATCTCATTTTGCTTCCGTACTCCAGCCATCTATCCATTTTCCGCCGCTTATCCGGGGCCGGGCCGCGGTGGCAGCAGGCTCAGCAGGGAATTCCAGCCGTCCCTATCCCCAGCAACGCTTTCCAGATCCTCCTGGAGGATCCCGAGGCGTTCCCAGGCCAGACGAGATATATAATCTCGCCAGCATGTTCTGGGTCTACCCCGGGGTCTCCTACCAGCAGGGCGTGCCCGGAAAACCTCCAACGGGAGGCGCCCAGGAGGCATCCTAATCAGATGCCCGTACCACCTCGTCTGGCTCCTTTCGACGCGAAGGAGCAGCGGCTCTACTCCGAGCTCCCTCCGGATGACCGAGCTCTTTACCCTATCCCTAAGGCTGAGCCCAGCCACCCTACGGAGGAAACACATTCCAGCCGCTTGTACTCGTGACCTTATTCTTTTGGTCACTACACAAAGCTCATGACCAGAGGTGAGGGTCGGAACGTAGACCGACTGGTAAATCGCGAGCTTCGCCTTTCGGCTCAGCTCCTTCTTCATCACGACAGTCCGATACAACGCCCGTATTACTGCTGACACTGCACCAATCCGCCTGTCAATCTCACGCTCCGTTTTTCCCTGACTTTTGAACAAGATCCCGAGATACTTGAACTCCTTCGCTTGGGGCAGCAACTCACTCCCATCCCGGAGAGAGCACTTCACCATTTTCCGGCTTAGAACCATGGCCTCAGACTTGGAGGTGCTGACTCTCATCCCGACCGTTTCACACTCGGCTGCAAACCGCGCCAGTGCGTGCGAAAGGTCACGGTCTGAAGAAGCCAACAGAACCACGTAATCTGCAAAGAGCAGAGAAGCTATTCTGAGGCCCCCAAACTGGACACACTCCTCCCCCCGGCTACGCCTTGAGATCCTTTCCATGAAAATCACAAACAGAATCGGTGACTAGGGGCAGCCCTGGCGGAGTCCAACACTCACTGAAAACTTATTTGACTTCATGCCGAGCATATGGACACAGCTCTCACTCCGGTTACATAGGGATTGAATAGCTCATAGCAGCGGCCCAGGTGCCCCATACTCCTGCATACCCCCCACAGCACTCCCCGGGCGACACGGTCGTAGGCCTTCTCTAAGTCCACAAAACACATGTAGACTGGATGGGCAAACTCCCATGACCCCCCCCCCCCCCCCCCCCAGCAGCCCCGCGAGGGTAAAGAGTTGGTCCACTGTTCCACGACGAGGACAGAATCCACATTGCCCCTCCTGGATCTGAGGTTCGACAATCGGTCGGAGATCTTTTCCAGCACCCTGGCATAAGCTTTCCCAGGTAGGCTGAGAAGTGTGATACCCCGATAATTGGAGCACGCCCTCCGGTCTCCTTTTTTAAAAATGGGAACCATCACCCCAGTCTGCCATTCCAAAGGTACTGTCCCTGTCCTCTACGTGACACCGAAGAGGCGTGTCAACCAAGACAGCCCAACAATATCCAGAGCCTTTACCATCACGTGGCGAATCTAATCCACACCTGGTGCCTTGCCACTGAGGAGCTTCCTAACAACCTCAGTGACCTCTGCTAGGGATATGGGTGAGGCTTCCCCTGACTCTTTAAACTCTGCCCCCTCCACAGAGGACATGTTGGTGGGGTTAAGGAGTTCCTCAAAGTGCTCCTTCCACCGCCCGACGATATCCCCAGTCCGGGTCAACCGTTCTCCCCTGCTCAACAGAGCCTTGGCCAAGCCCTGCTTTCCCTTCCTTAGCCGTCTAACGGTTTGCCAGAACTTCCTTCAGGCCAAACGAAAGTCCTTCTCTATAGCCTCCCTGAACTCCTCCCACACCCAGGGTTTTGCTTCTTTGACTACCAAAGCCTTCCTTCTTCAGTCTGACAGCTGAATAACTTCCCCACTGGTGGGTTCTTAGGTTGCCGCCATGACAGGCACTGATGACCTTCTGACCACAACTCCTAGCAGCCGCTTCCACAATGGAGGTTTTGAACATGGCCCACTCGGATTGAATGTTCCCAACCTCCCCCGGGATGCCCGAGAAGTTCTTCAGGAGGTGGGAGTTAAAGACCCCACGGACAGGGGCCTCAGCCAGACGTTCCCAATTCACGCTCACTACACGTTTGGGTTTACCGGGTCTGTCCGGCAGCCTTCCCCGCCATCTGATCCAACTCACCACCAGGTGGTGATCAGTTGACAGCTCAGCTCCTCTCTTTACCCGAGTGTCCAAGACATACGGCCGCAGGTCTGACGACACGACCACAAAGTCGATCATCGATCTGCGGCTTAGGGTGTTCTGGTACCAGGTACACTTATGAACCTCCCTATGCTCGAACATGGTGTTCGTTTTGGACAATCCATGACTAGCACAGAAGTCCTGCAACAAAGCACCACTCGGGTTCAGATCGGGCTGGGTGGGGTCCTGGAAAGGGTATCATCTAGAGACTGTAGTTCTGCTGGAGGACTTCAACGCTCACATGAGTGATGATGGAGAAACCTGGAGAGGGGTGATTGGCAGGAATAGCCTGCCCGATCTGAACCCCAGTGGTGCACTCAGGAACCATACATTTGATATCTTTGTCTACACTAACTTTCCCTATTTTGTTCCTGCTTGCAAAATGTACCCAGCCCGTAGAAAATTTAGCTTTGGTTTCTTTGCAGATATGCCTTATTTAGGTGCACAGATCGGATCCTTTCTTTTTAGTCACAGCCACTGGCTGCTTCTTTCGGCTTTGTCTGAGACAGCTGTGAGTAAAAAAATTGTGTGGTAAGTTTTGATGTGTTAAACACAATTGGGATTCCCGAGCCTAACAACATGATTTGAATTTGTTACCTTCAGAAACTCAAATACAGCCCAAAACAGATTGTGTGGCAGAGACCCAAATGCGTTGCCAAATCCAGAAAAGTATCAAGTTTTGTCGATAAAATGTAGTGCCAAAATACACTAACAAGCTCCAGACACCCGGATTAGCCTGGGATGCCTGAGTTCTGTAATAACGTATCTATTAACATGTATCAGTAAACTGTTTTATTTAGTTTTATTTATTGAATAAGGACTCAACAAACATGAAGTTTGTAAAATGTATAATCACTGAATCTGTGTTAATTTTGTCAACAAAAACTTGGCCTTAAAGTATCCGTTGACGACCATATTTTCATGACTAAATTGTAAGGACAACATAAAAATAAAAAATCGAAAATCAATACGTAATCTCTGTTCATTATGCCCTGATGAATTAAAACGAGATGAATTACCTGGCTCTGTTCTGGCGGACAACCTGGATTAAAGGCATTGTCTGTTTCCCTTTTTAACCATACATTTAATCTAAAACCATATTGTCCCTGCCTTCATGCATCTTTCTCATTTGATGATTCATTTCCCTGTTCTGAGACTGTGTACGTCGACACAATTTTTAGCAAATGCAAGGCCATACCAGTATAATTTGAACAAGCTAATGTAACCTTGTGAGATCTCCAAATTTAAAACCCTGCAGTGTCTGCTAAGGTAACAGTAAATATAAATTATATGAATGATTCGATAACTTTAAATAAGCTTAACGTTATGTGTCTTAGTGCCTGCTCTGGCTTTTGAAGCAGTAACACTCACCTCAGAGCGATGGTTAACATCACGGTTACGGTTAACATCAGCCACTGCCCTCTTAATAGTTGCGAAGGGTGCCGCGTTTAAGTGGTTGCATGTGTAGAAGTGTGCATATAAACCAGAGCCATTTATGTTCATTCCCCTTAGGAGTCAGGACTAAAGCATTAACGAAAATTTTACCAAAAAAACTGACTACCCCTGAATTAATCTTAACTAAAACGAAACAAAATGAAATGCCGAAAATTTGACCTTAACACAACTACAATTTTCAGTAAGGACGAAGACTAAAACGAAATAAAAAATGCTTGTCAAAATTAACATTGCACTGTATACAGTTTTCAAAAGATATGGAATGTGTCGTAGATTCAAAATGATTATTTTCTGTTACATGTGTAATGGATAATTTCAATCTATGACAGAAAATAACCAATTAATGAGAGGGAGAAACCATGAAAAGATCAAGTACAATTTTATTGATGACTACAGAGTCTGAATCAGAGTCTGTAGACAGAGAAATTGCTACAGTGAGTTCACTCTAACGATATAGCAAGTTCTGATTAGTTGACAAGGTTGAAACGAGTATATTGGTCTAAGATAAACAATCATTCCATTGGTCAAGGTGGAGGGGAGTGGACGTAATCAGCATTAATAAGGACACGTACAAGGGGACACGTAGAGATTTTATGTTATGTCTAAGACACAAAACTTTAGCCTTCAGTGTCTCCAAAAGACACACACTGTCTCTTTCGTGACCTGGTCTTCACTCTGACCCTTCCCCCACATTGGAACACCAGCTTAGGCTTGAACATCCACGATGATGCCAAAATGTCCCTTACACATGTTGATAACAAGTCTTTATGGTTGGGCGTTTCCTGAATTCAAATTTTTTTCTCTTTCTCATGCTGTTCCCAACTATTTTTACACTCCGCTTAGGACAAAATAAGGAATGACCCTTCACCATCAACATAGTAGTAGCCAACACACAGCTCAGAGGAGTCTGTGGTGGTTCAGCTTTGCATACCCTCTAAGCACCAGAGGAGACCGGACGTGGGGAAATGATGAGACATGAGGTTATTATCTATCACTTTATCTTTACCATACTGATCTGTTTTCAAGACATTCTATTCCATGGAGTCCAGTATATAACTAGTTCTGTACAGGCACACTTAATTTGACAAGGCTAAAGCTCTACGTGTCCTTTGCAGATCCTCTGGCTAGTACAAACCTTTCAAAGAGTGGATCCTGAGTGCTGGACCTGCAGCCTTGTGTAACAGAACAAATGTTTTAATGCTTTTTATTGGATTAGCCCACTTAAAGAGCAGCTCGCTGGTCGATGGTCCATTCGCCCGATGGGTAATAGCATTATCCCAGGACTGGCAGAGACTGGTGGAAAGAGACATTCTGTCATTGATCGACACACGCCTTCACTCCAATCAAGTTTGTCATTTGAAATATTGATACTGGCAGACATCTCATCCCGGAAATGGAAATTTTAAATAAAATAATTAATAGAAGGTTTTTTTTGTTTTGTTTTTTTAGTACTTTTTTATCCTTGAAATTTTTTAGGGCCATATAGTTGTAAAATAGCACGGTCTATATTAGATTAGCTACACTGAAGCTAGGACGTCAGGCTATTTAGGATTTCTTCTCATTGAAAAGGTGAATCTACATCTACATACCACATACACACAAAAACTAAGCACTTTTAGGATTCAGTAAAATTAAGAAAAACCCTCTAATAAACTGAACCCATTGTTGATTTCAGCCTGCTGGTTGTGACGTGTAGAAAGTACCATCTAAAATCTGTCATTCTAAGGAATCTTGTTTTTTTGTAGCACCCTCTGTCTACGAAGTGTCCATACTGGGTCACTAAGAATATGAATGAAAACCGTAAATTAAAATGCTTGACCACAAAACCAAGCCAAAGATTGCACTCCATGACATGGATGCAGTAGATTGTGCTTGAGAATGCTCATTGTAACAGTCATGATTGAAGTGCAATTACAACCAAGCCTTTAATGTAAGGGAAGAGCCTCTTGGATCAATAGTTGTTACCTAGGCAAAGCCTCCTGAACCACTAATGAATCAACTAGCTTACAGTGCAGTTTTTATCCATGTCTGCACAAGAATGTCATCTTTAAAAATTACTCTAACTTCCATTCAAACATTTTATAAATGACTACTCTACATGTTCATTCATTACTGAAATATGCATTGATTGTGTGATGGCATTTTAACTTTTATTTCAAATGTAGTGTCATCAAATTTGCGTTCAGGTTTCAGCAGTCTATTTGTGGAACAGGTTTTGTGGTGTGTTTTCTGTCTTACCATTGGTTGCCACACTGCCATAGGTTTGTTTTTTAAACGTAATATTTCCAGTCTTTAGTATAGCATCCACCAGGATAAGTCAATATTATCCATAGTTATAAAATAAGATAAATAAACAACGCGCAACTTACTAATATCTTATTTATATAAGATATATTATAATATTATATAATATATATATTTTATGTGCACTGGGCAAGGAAGACGATGCAACCAGATCCTGCTTTCCTTTTCCATAGTAGTGAGAGATATTGCCTTATGGATTCTGAGAGGCTTGAATTATGAAAGAGCTTGAAGAAAGTTAAAGCCCTGTCAGATCCATAAAACCACTTTACCAAGCAGATAAATCATGGTCTGTTCTCTTCACCTGCAACAAGCGTAATGAGGGATTTCGCTATGCTGAGCCCGGCACTTTGCAGCTCGTCTTCAGCACATTACCACCGCCATAGGTTATTCCTTGACTATTTAACTGAAGCTGTGGTAAGGAAATGCTGACTTATGTGCAAACAAGAATTCAATTGGTTAGGCCTGTTATTATTGTTGGAGCACAAGCTGACTTTAATGGAAGCAGAAATCAACAGCGTGTCTGTAAAACATGTTTACACTGTAGCTAATCCTTGGGAGTAGTTCACTATTGTTGTTTGAGCACCATGGACCTGTTTGGTTGCAAGATTGTTCTAATTGCTATCTGTAAAATTGGTAAATATCTTTAAATAACAGTTTTTCTCTGCTGAACTTTTAGTGCAGTCACTTTATGAAAGGTGTTTGATCGTAATAATTTGGGAAATACCTGTCAAATAATATTTCTCTGCTGAATGTTTAGTGCCGTCTTTTTATTGAAGGTGTTTGATCATAATAATTTAAGAAATATCTGTAAAATAACAGTATATCTTGGCAAAAAATTTATTCGTAATTTCTGTGAATTAACTATTGTTTTTGCACTTTATTTGTATTTGGAGATTTTATTTTCATTTGGGCATTGGGCATTTCATTCACTTTTGTTTGGCAGCCGTTGCTGCCAGTCATTTAACCTTTTTTAAGGGATTTTTTTACAGTGTACACAAGATAGGAACGACAGACATTACACTGTGCATTATGTCTATAAGTATTAATTTGTGTGGTCAGTGATTATCACAAAACAGATGTAATTTAATATGTTAATTATGTCCTGATTTTGTGGTGACTAAATTTTTATGAAGTTGTTTTTTTCGAGCTGTGTAGTTAAGTTCATGCTGGTGAAGAATTAACTACTGTGTATAGAAAATAAGGCACAATCTGGAGTTTCAAGTGCCAAAGTGTTAGACTGGAGATATTGTTAGAAAGTAGCCTGCTTACTTTTATTGTTATCAAGGCCAGCCAGAGACAAAATGGGAGTATAGTTCAGCAATTGCAATCTGATCAAAATGTTTTTTAATCTACTGAAATACTCGACCAAAGACAAAAACTCGAATTATTTTAATTATTTGTAATATGAAAAGCATAGTGAATGTTAAGAGCATAGATGGTTAATAATTTAAAGTACTTATAAAGGTATAGGGTTCATAAGAATACTAAATTGACTATCAATATCAATAATGAAATGCATTGAGTGCACACACTTGCTAATTTACAGGGCAGAACTAAGAACAATGAAGGTAACACCGTATTGTAATGTCTTTTCAGAATTTTAAACAAGCTAACTTCATTGATAGATTAAGGCATGCATTGTTATTCTCAGCTCTTCCTTTTCTGAGAAATGTTATACAATTACAAAGCAATACGATTTTAACGTTGCACAGTTGTCCCCTCCGCACCCCAATATTATATTATTCATAACATCAACAGCAATTTTACTCTGAGTGCACACACAATGCAACATTCTTATGTTTCTCCCAATAGTGGCAGTCTTCTGGAAAGCTCCATGCGGCAGCACTCTCTTTGTGGCGACTTACAGCATGGACAACAAAGCCAGACAACTGCTTTTCCAAGACCTCCACCACTGTCTGTGCATCCCCCTTCTTTCCTTGGCCCTCCATCATCTGCTGAATATAGTCACGTGGAACAGGTTGTGGGCTGTCACTGTATGAAACTACCAGGTTTGTATAGTTTACATCGGGAACCTCAAACCAGTTATGGCCGACAATGTGCTGGAAGTGCTCTCCAGCTCGCCAGTTCCGGTAACTGCTTCCTGAGGGTTTTACTACTCTCACTGACCAGCTCAGCCAATCATATTTCTTAGTGAGAAATTCCTGTAATTTTTGGGCTTGAAAATTTTGGCCTCCCGTCTCTTGGAGAAGACGCCAGGCATCCATACTGGCTTGCTCTGGAAAGGCTGCTATACAAGCCTCAATGGCTGCCTTCATCTTGGACTCAACTTCTTCCATTTTGCGGCTCCAGTCGTGAATCTTGTGCCGCTCTTCATCTTGACCTACGGTTAAGGCACAATGACCCAGCAAGGCAATTAGGCCCAGGCAGAATAGTTCTTTCATCCGCACACAGAAGTCCTCCAGTAGGCGTCGGCTCCTTGCCTCATATCTGCAGAATTTAAAATGGAATAGATTAATTTTTTTTTTAAATACAACAAATAGTTAGATTTCTTCAGTGTCTTCTCTTTAGGCACAGTGTAAGTTGTTGTTCTTAAGTCTAAAGCGGATCAATTCCTTTACAATTTACAAATGAGGACATCCATAAGACAGTGATGAAGGATGCACTGACATCTAGAACAGATAGAAAGCAGGAAGTGAATCAGGATAATGAACCTCAGGACATAAGGACCTTACCGGTCCACGATTTCCATAATAAACTAAAGGACATAAGGACCTTACCGGTCCACGATTTCCATAATAAACTAAAGGACATAAGGACCTTACCGGTCCACGATTTCCATAATAAACTAAAGGACATAAGGACCTTACCGGTCCACGATGTCCATAATAAACTAAAGGACATAAGGACCTTACCGGTCCACGATTTCCATAATAAACTAAAGGACATAAGGACCTTACCTGTCCACGATTTCCATAATAAACTAAAGGACCTTACCGGTCCACGATGTCCATAATAAACTAAAGGACATAAGGACCTTACCGGTCCACGATTTCCATAATAAACTAAAGGACATAAGGACCTTACCGGTCCACGATTTCCATAATAAACTAAAGGACATAAGGACCTTACCGGTCCACGATTTCCATAATAAACTAAAGGACATAAGGACCTTACCGGTCCACGATTTCCATAATAAACTAAAGGACATAAGGACCTTACCGGTCCACGATTTCCATAATAAACTAAAGGACATAAGGACCTTACCGGTCCACGATGTCCATAATAAACTAAAGGACATAAGGACCTTACCGGTCCACGATGTCCATAATAAACTAAAGGACATAAGGACCTTACCGGTCCACGATTTCCATAATAAACTAAAGGACATAAGGACCTTACCGGTCCACGATGTCCATAATAAACTAAAGGACATAAGGACCTTACCGGTCCACGATTTCCATAATAAACTAAAGGACATAAGGACCTTACCGGTCCACGATGTCCATAATAAACTAAAGGACATAAGGACCTTACCAGTCCACGATGTCCATAATAAACTAAAGGACATAAGGACCTTACCGGTCCACGATGTCCATAATAAACTAAAGGACATAAGGACCTTACCGGTCCACGATTTCCATAATAAACTAAAGGACATAAGGACCTTACCGGTCCACAACTTCCAATATGGACTCCCCAAAGCTGTTTACCCCCATAAGTGCATCGCACAGCACAAAGAGGTTTTTTTCTCCTCCGGTCTTGGCAAAGTGCTCCAGAAAAAGACTTATCTTTATCTTCCGAAATTGCTGCTTTGCCTCAAGAATGTCCATGTACTTCCGGAACTGGTTTCTAATGTTCTCTTCAACAATAAAGTACTGTGAATCCAACTGCCCCCTTTTCATCTCGCAGTCGACGTCCTCTAGTTGGGTGGCGAGCACGTCCAGTTTGTTTCTCACCATCAGGAAGGTTTCCTTCACATAAGAAACCTCTTTGCTGTCTATGTTGTCTAAGGCTAGACGCAGAACAGGAGCAGCAGCCTCACAGAGGGGGAAGAGCTCCCCCACAGAGCTAGCCAACACTTCTGCTCCCCTCTCAAACACCTCCATTACAGCCTCAATGACCTCCTTCTTCTGGGCTACGATCTTCTCCAACGGATTGGACATCTAAGAAAGAATGAGTGCACAGGTGTTACTCATTACTCATTGGACTCATTGTTAGATTGTAACAAATCATCCTTTTGTGTAGGACACCCTTTGACACTTTTAATTGGAAAATCAACCCTCTTGTCAGTTATGGACTACTGGTTATATTGTGTATATGCATTCAACCCTAACTACTGTAGTTTAAAGTCCCACAGGGCTTTGCATTTTGTAACTAGGGATGGTTTTAGAACACATCATTGGACACTGTATTAGAAAGTAGGATGGTCTTCTCTTAGGAGAGACAATGTCTCTTTTTTTGTTTCCAAGTAATTGCTGAGCAAGTTGCCTTTTTGCCTTACTTCCCTTTTAAAGCACAAATCCAGTAGTCATATAACACGCTCGCAGGACTACATCACTATTAAAAGGCCAAATTTGAAAACAGAACTTGAAAATTAGCTTAAACTTCTTTTTGCCTTCAAATACGCCTGACAGCCTTTTAGCCAGGTTGTCATTGTAAAGGTGAACTGGTTCTCAGTTGACCTGAGAAATAAAGGAAAGAATCATTTAAACCAAAATGGAACAAGGTTCAACATGTTTTCAGAGCAGAGCAGTTTGTTTCAGCTGAATAAAAAACGTGTTGGAGGATATGGTGGTTAAAGCGTTTTGGTTGAAACTTTTGTATATTGTACTGTATTGCAAATATTGTAACACATTTTTGTTATGCTTTTTTTTCTTATTGTTATGATTGTTATAAATTCTGCCTTAAACAGGGCAAAATTTGCAACCTGCCCTAACTTTTCGTTTGTTTGTTAAGAAGAGCTCTTATGATCTGTCATTGGGAAAATCGCCCCGAGGTTGCCCGTTGATGCTCAGAGGAGAGTCTCTCGTGTTTAATTGTTTAATAAGGTTACATTTGTGAATGAGTAACTCTCACATCACAAATATTTGATCACGCAACCAGTTAGAATATTTAAATATTGTAGTAGCCATTACTAATGTTACATTTATTTCTTTTAACTAGAGGGCATTTCTTTTAACAACAAACTTTGGGGCATAGAGCTGGACCTGTCCCTGAGCCGCTCCCCACCCTAGTTAAACGCTAATGTTAAAGTGTGATCAGGGCGTAATGTTCTGACAGCAAAAACTCTGGCTTGAAATATACAATTTCACCGTTATAAAAAAAACGCTTCCCTCCATCTTGCGTGGGCTTTGGTCTACTGGTGCATCAACGTGGTTGCAATGACTATGCAGTGTGAATGGGGTGTAAGTTGGTTACTCCAGTATAAATACATTAAATAAATAAATAAATAACACTTAATATATTACCTTTTAGTTTAGGCTATGCAACATACTGAACCATATATATGCCTATTTTATCTTATTACAAAGCCTAAAGAGAATATATTTAATTCACATAATGAGTAGCATTTTTTGCTGAGAGTAGTAGTAGTATGCTTAGACAGAGTAGTAGTTTAAATGTCATTGGCCTTTATGTCTTAGTCTCCTCTCATTTGAGAAACAATCATCTATTTCACAAGTCTTTTTTATCATCGTCTCAAACTTGCCATACATTTCTGTATCCTTATTCCTAACCCATGAGGCAACGCTTAACTATTTGTTTTTAACCTCCCGAGGATAAGGCGTGCCCTACAGACACTGCGTCATTTCACACCTGTCAAAATGTTGTAAAGATAAAAGATAACAATTGTATCTTCTTAGATTGAACACATGTTGTTTTTATTTTCTTTACAAAGTTCTAATGTTTGTCTTGCCCTTAATCTGCAGTGGTATGTGCATTATAGCTAGACTGACGACATAATTATGGGAGCATCAGACACACCTTCTGGTGTTTACCCCTTTTTCTATTGAAATAATAGTAGTACTTTACCTTCAGATGATTTCTGAGTCCTTCAGGCTTGATCAACAGCTGTAATTTTTGTTTTTACTTTGCAAGTTATCCCACGTTTCTGTTAATTAGGGGCTTGAGGGTTCTAAAGAGGGTTGCAAAAGGTTCACTCACAGAATCTGCAATAGAGAGAGAGAGAGAGAGAGAGAGAGAGAGAGAGAGAGAATGCGGATAATTATTTTGGTGCCCCTCTCTCAAGCATCATCGATGTCACACATCATGGATGTGTTTGTCAAGTAGTTTTAGTCAACGACGGCAAGATACGTAATTATTTTTCGAATCTTGAAATATCTATATAACATCTTTGCGCACTTTACGCACAGCTCTTCTGTCGCATTTCATTCCAGGACCGAATGCCTGAAAAATATACATATTAAATATGCGTTATTATCTCCATATTTTGTAATTGCTCTGCCAAGAACTGTTGCCTGGTGTATAATTCCATATACTACAAGGATTGATGACGACCTGGAAACACCTCTGTTCACCCAAGGGACACCAAGCTTTTCTTCTAAACTGGTAATTTGTTAAAGCTTCTGATGTGTGAATTGTTACCTGTTTTGTTTTTTTGGTAATAACAACCTGCATTTTGTATTTGTTTATTGACCTTCATTTAGAGCATGTTTTTCTCAACAAGGCTCTTGTTTGACATAACTGATTAAGCCTTGTCTGCATATTTTTATGCGACAATTATAGTCATTAAGGCTGTGTTAAATGTTAGGGTCAAACACAATTATTCATATACAAACGTGCACTTCGAATACTACATCCATATCCATGTCAGCTGCTAAACGCTCATCTCAAAACGACGAGGTTTTTTGTGTATGTTTGTCAAAATATTACATCGTTTCGTAGAATGAAGCTCACTCAATTCTATTTTTGGGGCCAAAACATCAACCAAACGCCTTCTCAAGTTCTACGCCCGCTTTCCTCAATTCATTCGTTGATGACCATGAATCCTTTCAGATTTTGGTTAATATACCTACTGTGCAGGTATGAAACGCGAGTTTTTTTCTTCCTACCGACGAGGTTATGTGTAACCCGTTTTTCGGTTTAAGGCATGGAAGGGCAAACTACGGGGGGCTTATCATCTGTTGCTTAACTTTGACATTGAGCTCTGTGATTCGAATACAATAAACATTATTCTCGATTTTAATTGAGAGACATTATTTTCTTGTTTTGGTTTGGTCTAGCAAAAATATTGGCAAGAAGCGGAGTTAAAATACTATTAGTGGTTTGCACTGTTTCCTCACAGCAAGGTGCTTGGTTCAAACCCCACCTGATCCAAGGGCCTTTCTGTGTGGAGTATCCATGTTCTCCCCGTGTTTGCGTGGGTTTCCACCGGATGCTCCGCTTTCCTCCCACTTACAAAAACATGGGTCAATCTGGGTTACTCCTATCAGTGCCCTTACTAAAGCACTGCCAATACAACTGGAGTCAGTTAGTCGTTCTGTCTGTATGTGTGTGCAAAGGTCTGGCGCGAATTGGCCTCACCCAGATGTATTCTTGTGTGTACCTGATTGGCGACCAATTTCTAAGACGCTTTGAATCCTGAGAAAAAGCGCTAAAAATTAAATCCAATGAATTTTTATAATTACAATTTTGGCCAATCGTTGCATTTATGTCTACCAACCGAAATGGAGCTTCATAACTTAAGCGCGCCTTGAGAATCATGCTACATAGAATGGTAAAACGAGGCCCTCTTGTGGCGCTGTGGGATTTGCATACGCATTGGCCACTCCTTGACCTTTTTTAGTCCCTTATCAAATATTATCTTAATTTGTCTTTATGCAAATGCTATTCAACAATGAGCATAACTCGCAGGGAAAACAGAACATTTGAAAATATGACTAGAAATTAATCTTCAAGCCTTGTACAGCTGTTATTCTTAATTGAATTTGAGCTGGCTCTTCCTTTATGATATTGAAATCAATTTATTCATGTGGTTTACTGTGGACTCAAATTTGATCAGCACCACATAATGTGCCAAGTTTGTTTACATAACTATCATTAGGCCTACTTTTAATTTGATACCGGCAAATCTAGACTATTTATATACAATCTTGACAAATATGAAGTTGAAATGTTATGAAAAAGATAACTATTTAATACACACATTTATTTAATTTAGTTGGATATATATATACCATATATAATATATACCATATATATATAACCATATATAGTATAGTGCAGCACGGTGGTTCGGTGGTTAGCACTGTTGCCTCACAGCAAGAAGGTCCTGGGTTCAATCCCCACCTGACCCAAGGGCCTTACTGTGTGGAGTTTGCATGGGGGTACTCCGGTTTCCTCCCACAGTCCAAAAACATGCAGGTTAATTGGTGACTCTAAGTTGCCTGTTGGTGTGAATGTGAGTGTGAGTTGTTGTCAGCCCTGTGATAAACTGGTGACCTGTCCAGGGTGTACCCCGCCTCTCGCCCTGTGTCGGCTGGGATAGGCTCCAGCCCCCTGCGACCCTACAAGGGATAAGCGGTATAGCTAATTGTACCACCAAGCATCAAATAATAATATAACAAATAATGGTCTGCTTATATGTTCATGGACATTTCCGAGCGATTTGAAAGACATAAGTGATAACAGCTTTCCATTAAAAAGTGCTCACATATTTATTATTTTTAATTTTTGCAGCGTTATGAAAATAATCAGTACACATCTTGCTAACAATAAAAACTGAATGTGGGATATGAACACATAAGTAGTTATGATGTGTTCAGCTGATCTGAAAATATCTGCGTGGACAGTACTGTTTCTGAATTCAAATGAACACGTTAGGTTTCAAATATATTATGACAAAGGTAGATGAAAACAGTACAAGCCATCCAAAAGTTAAGCTGACCAATTAATGATTCATAGACACCTGCGATAGTTTCCCCCACTGTAGTTAAGAAGTACAAAGTAAAACAAACACAAAACAAAATGGACTTTTTTCAATTCCGGATATTACTTGTGTAGGCCTTGACTGTTTTGAGCATCTCAATAAGCAAAGATGTAACAAACAAAACATTTACTAGACAAACTACAAAATACAATGTGAGGTGCGTGCAATGTATTGACTATAGTTATAAACGCTAAAACTAAACATCTGAATTATGTTTTTCATAAGATGTCTTTCTGTGGGAATATTTTCTGTCATGAAGTACTTGAGTGGGAAGTTCATGTTCCTGTGGTGCATAATGTCAAATCAGACTAGTTCATTCATTAGTGTTTCTTCTGACCACTCATCTCAATGTTAGCAGTACAGTCTTTACAATAACACAATTCACAGTCCTTAACAAAACTAACTTCTTCTCTGTTACTGTCTCTCTGTCACACTTATCAATCATAAGGCCATAATACAAACCAATAATTGTTTTTTCCTTGCAATGCATTACATTTAATTACACTGCTATAATAATTTATACCCACGAAGCTTTTATATATATATATATATATATATATATATATATATATATATATGTACTAAATATCAGAGGCATTGTGTACATCTTCACTACTGTCCCAAATGAATAGGTGTAAATAGAAAGTTGTCGAGATCTTTGAATGTTATTAATTTGTGTCTAAATTATATTGATACTCAAAAAATGATATACTTTGCCAACAGTCAGGTCAGACAGACTTACATAGTGCTTAATGAGTACAGATACATTGGATACATCTAAGGGTGAGAATCTGAGATAATTGAGGGAATGAAGACAGTCCCAGATAAAGGATATAGCAGAAAAGTTTATACTTGGTCCAATTTTCTTCAGTTGCACTTCAAAAGAGCCTCCTGCATCTTCTCCTGCACGCTCTCCATCTTCTCTGTCCACTCCTCACTCAGGCCTTCCTCGTCGTCTCCGATGACAGCAGCATAGCCCATTAGAGCGATGAGGCCAATGCAGAACAGATATGTGAGGCGAGTACACAGGCGTTCCATGGTGCGGCGGTCCCCCTGTGAGTGCTTCAGGTACACCTCCAGTATGGGCCGGCTGAAAAGCTTGGGCTTGCCTACCACACCCTCATATAGGGTGTGCAGGTTCTGGTCACCCAGATCATTGCTATAGGTCTCCTCAAAGTCCTCTTTTTTGCGCTCCTGGTGCTCAGGCCTTGCCTCCACCATCTCCATGAACTTGCGGAACTGGTTGCGCAGGTTTTCCTCTACCCGGCAGTATTGACCATCCAGCGTTTCTTTCTTGATCTGCAGCAGGGCGCTGGAGTTTTGCTGAGACAGTTTGTCCAGGGCCCGGTTGACCGAGCTAAACTCGCGTTTGAGCGTGCGGATGTCCTCATCATCCACGTGGTGCAGCACCACCCGGATAAGTGAGCCAGCCACCCCAAAAATAGGGTTGACCACAGCTGCAGCTGAGGAAATTGTAGCCACACACTGTAGCACCTTGACTAGCCTCTGCTTTAGCTTGGCCTGGTCCTCAACGATATCTTCGGACATAATGGCCACCTTGAGGTTACTAATGTTCCGATGTGAAGGGTTGGAAACTGTTGACAGAGAAAGAGCAGAACGGTGAATTTAGGTATGAAACAGTCGCATTTCGGCTTCCGTAATATGTAACCGTGCTTACATGGAAATGTTTGGTCTGTGTAACAGCCTCGTTTTGCTGAAAGCCAAATCAGCTTTCCATTTTTATGTTGGACAGACATTGAACTAATTACGTAGTACACTAAAGGAAAGGGACCGTGATCTTCCATAAAATAGTTGTTTTTAAGAGACGCATGGGAGAGAAGTACAAAAGATGTCAAGTGTTGACTTGTGCGGCATTCAGTTTGTAAATCATTGGTCATAAAACATTAATTAAATTGTGTACAATGGCTGTTTGACCAAGGACTGGACTGGAGAAAGGACTTTATTGCTAGTAGAACTGGAAGACAGAAACGAACATCTTTGTAGGTTACACTGCAATCATCAAATGGTAAATGGACTGCATTTTTATATACTTGTGATCAACACTGTCTCGTTGTGTCTTCCAAGAAATATTCTCAAAGAATTCACACAAAATAAATCTCTATAAACTCTACATTACAAACTATAGGCCTATACATAGCCTACTTTACATACCTACATATTAATCAAGCTAGAATTCCAGAAAGCACATCATTCGAATAAACAATTTGTCTGTCATACAAAATATTTAACAGACCAGCGCAACCAGGAATGTCCCTAGAGAATATGCCGATCTAGGCAAGAGGAATGTCCCTAGAGAATATGCCGATCTAGGCAAGATCAAATTTTGTAGCCTACTACAAAACATGTAGAAAACAAGGTAAATAGTCTTAAGATGATTATTTCACTGTAATAACCAATATGGCACTCAATAAACCATCATAATGCAAATGATAATATGGAAATATATGATTATTTCAACCGTATGCTACTTCTTTAATGTTGGTTGAATGAACTGCCATATGATGAATTTGTTCTTTAATACAGCTTGTGTGAATTTGCTTTTGAGCTAGATTAAGTCCACATTGGAGTGTTTGAACTTTAACGTTCTGAAAAAGCTCTGTGCACTGTTGCTACCAGTTGCTACTTTTCTAAATCATGAAGTGGTTGACAAGTATTGTTGAAGGCATGAGGTGGCCTATTAGTTGTAATTCTTTGCTTATTTTTTAACAAAGCCCGCAGTGTGCACATATAACACATTTACTTAAATAATCAGGCTATGCACACCTGCCCCATGACTTTATACAGTGCATAAGATTATCACAAATATAGAACAAATAAAATACAGGTAAGTGTGCCATTGCAGCTGAACACATGCTGATTACAGAACCCTCAGGAAACTGTAGAAATCATTTAGACACATTTAAGACAGATATTATCAGATAGAAATTAACAATGCTATGGTGATTATGAGATTTAAGGACCATTCAGGACAATTTAATATTAAAAATCACTGGTGTGTCTGGCAGTCTGGCAGATAACTTGGCTGTGTTTGCCGTTCTTTGTCTGCTGCACCAAAATGCCACTGAATGAATTACAACTAAATTATCTCCAAAACACTTGAAACAACACAAAAACAACACATGAACATCTATGTAGGTTGCACTGCAATCTGCTTTTGTACTATTGCAAACAAAATATTACAGTCACGTGTGTTCTCAACCACTACTATGATGCTAACATGACAAAGGGATGTTTGGAATGTTCCCGCCAAAATTAAAGGCCTAGCGAAGTAATAAATTACATGTGTTCATAAAGTTATTATAAAAGTATCTAACTTATAACAACTATCACATTACTATTGTGGTTACAACCAAAATCATTTTATTTCTAAAAAAATTTAAATAAAATACAGGGACCACATTGCGCCTTAGCGGCTTAGACCTACCATCAACACTGTCTTGTTGTTTTTGACGAGACAGGCTATGGCAACACCAGAAGCACACATACCCAGCAAGACTGCAATACACAAGCTCCACTATAAAAAATATTGGCATAGGCTGCTTAATTATACTGGAACTCATATAAACCTTGGAGCACATTTCTAACTTTGTTACAATTGCTAATTTAAAACTTCAAAGAAAATAACTTCACAATAGCGTTTAAAGAAAAGTAAATATTTCTAGATATGGTTTGACTCCCTATAAAATATATACAAATTACTTCTGTCCAGTTAAGGGAATGTAGTTTTTAAAACATTAAATTTTTAAACTTTAAATGTTAATAAAGGCATCATATTCCCAACTCAGGCCTCTCATGCATTATCTACAACTCTTACAATTCCCCAGCCACCACACACCAATGTCAAGAGAACGGTTAACATGTTTTATACTTTTGTATTACATAATAAACACATCTCCAAATAAGTATTTAAACCATTATGAGGTTTACGGCAGGTAGACGCCACACACTATTATATATAATATCTTTAATCTTGGACCAAACAATTGTTATTGTGGGCACCCATTTGTCCAAAACCAGATCCTCTTCATTCTTGGTTGGTGGCCGCTGTGCGTTGCTATCAGTACCATCAGTCTAGTGCAAAGACATTGACAAGGATCACACTGTGCTTTGGTACTTCGCTGTCTTTGCAAACTCATCCATATAACATTAAAATCATTCTTGATAAATTATATTCACCTAATACTTGACATACGTTTTGACTTCATAAGTGAAGGACTTGTTCTAATTAGCCAGGGAGATACTGTTCAACTGGGAATGAATGGCATTGAACTCTTTGTCAAATTGTCAAAGATGGGTTTCATCTTTTGTCAGCGGGTTCTTCTTTCCAAACCTTGCCATTTATGTAATAGTCTTGAAAGAGGTCATTTAAGGTTGTATGCCCAGAGGAGACAATATGTGCAATCGGTGTCCTTCTCAGCTGTTCATTGTTCGCCACGGTTACTATTAAAACATTTATTTACCGGGCTCTAAAAAGGGAAGAAATATATAATTAGTTTAGAAAATGTAACAAGCAACATCGTACTGTACTGTACTGTTGGCTGTTATGGCAACAAAGACTATGAATTTTATAGAAGCCAGGTTCTTGTGTGTCGAAATGCACTAATCTAATATTTTGCTGAAACTCTAATTTGTGTCATTTACAAATTGCTGAAGATCATTGAAATAAAATAAAAAAATGGTTCAATGCTTTGCCACACGTTGCAAATTACTGACTTAAAAGCGAAGTGAAAATTAATATTCAACGGTGCTTCAAAGGAATCACAAAACCTAGCCATACAATGGTTTACAAAACGAAAGGTTAAGGTTAACTTAAAATAACTCATGTTTGTCAAACTAACTAACTAACTAACTAACCAAATTTTGTGAACAAGAGCCAATATTGTGTAGTAAATCAGTTTGCCACAATTGTAAGGTATCAACATATAAAAATGGTTAAATGGTATCCAACACTCAACATACAATGCTAAAGACCTTTTTGAAACTAGTTTTGGACTTACCTGTGTGAAGAATTAAGTCCTTTGTTCTGCATTCTTCAGCTGTTTTGTTCCTGCTCTCATATGGGCTGGATGTGGTTATGGCTCATGTACAAATAATTCCCATTGGGTTAGGGCAGAGCACTGCTCTGATATCTTTACATTAGTTCACATGTCCTTTAACAGTACTAAATGCTTCACATCAGATTGAAAGAAAATAAGAGATGACACTCTTATGAAAGATTAAACATACTTTTAAACTGAATAAAATGTAACTTAAGTAGGTGATTAAAGAGGTAGTCTCTGCTAGATAGATGCAGCAATTTCTTACTAATTGTTACGATCAACATACAAAAAAAATTCTTTAGTTGAATTTTAATTCTAAGATTACAAAAGGAATACTTTTTGAAACAAGAGCTAAGCTTTGAGAATAGTAGACAGATGCAGTCATTACTTTACTTAGCTGTAAAACCTTACATGACCATATTTTAGCAGATGCTTCTTTGCAACTTACTTACAAAAAGTCTTCACCTAGAATAGGTCCAGAAAACCATATGTGACAGGGAGTCAAACACTTGATTCATCACACCAATGTGTGGCTTAAGGTATGTGTGTTGATACTGCCATGTTCTTTAAGCTGCCTAAGGGCTATGCAATCTTAAGAGCATTAGAATGAATACCGTCCTTAACCAAGAAGTGCATAAAATGGAGTGACGCTGATTTCCTGTAACTTTCAGCAATGAAGGAGTTAACAGTAGTCTACTGTAGCACAGCGCAGCGCAGCCTCGTTCAGCACTTCAGCACCAGGCTACTTTGAATGTGCTTCAATAGAGGGAGCTGATAGCTCCTGAGCCGCATGGATAACACTGCTAGCTAATGGAGAGGCATGTTGTTTCTGCTGGTACTAAAGGGTATAGCAGAAAATAAGCAGTACACAGCCAAGCAGAGAGACTTCACTCATTTTCTAATGGAAACTAACATGCCTGACTGGGGTGCGAGAACAATTAAGAAAGTGACAGCTAGCACGACCATTCCCCTTAACTGTTTATTTGCTAAAGCTTTTGTCAGAGAGCCTTGCCAATTTGAAGAGCTACCGTAATGTCTAAAACTACACAAAAACATAGAAAGCCGACTTTGTTCATGACTGTCTGCGGCTGTAAACACTGCAAACAAGGGTAACCACTAGACTTACCATGAGCCAATTTATCTTAAAGTCGAAGCATTTAATAAGTCCACTATGAGCCAACCGCAATCTGTAGTGACTAGCAGACAATCCTATAAAAATGGAATGATGTATCTAGACAAATGTAAAAACGTGGCCCGATATACCATATTCTATGGAAAATGTGTCCTTTTTATTATAAAACTGGTTTCTAAGTTGGGGGACAGAAAAAAGGTGCCATGATGCCATGAGGAACTATGTAATCTGCGTGACATTAAGCAGGTTAACAGCAAGGTCAATTGTATTGTAATACCTTTGACACTAATGACATCAGACCTGCAGCAACATCTACTTTTAAAGGAAAGGGACCCTGAGTGAGCAGATGAGATGTTTTGAATGTAATCTTTCATCAACTTACTTTTCTGAAAATAATAACTTCTATCTATATTTGCCAGTAAAGTCAATACCTGGTTATACCATGTCTCAACATTTCTAGTTATTTTTCATTGGTTCTTGATAGGTATACAATTTCCTGAAGCAAAGTAGAATCAAAAGGTTATATTTACCATGGAAGGTGTCCTGCAACAAAGTAACCTAAAACTATTTTACTAGTACTAGCATGGGAACCTAATATATATGCATATCAGTCTTAAAATATGCACTTTTCGGTTAATAACAGCATTTCTGGAGACAGAATTACCAAACCAAATGTCAGTAAACTAGACATAAACTCTTATATCATATCTTATATTACTGATACTGCAGTAGCCATCTTATATTGCCATTACAACTTCTCATATTTTTGTTATGGTAGAGCAAGCAAAAATAATTGTCAGAAAATTTGTATAAACAAAGCCCCAATCAGGAAGTGCACACTTTTTTAAGCGGCCATCTTTACTGTGCCATAGCAATACTCAAAACAGAGAATAGCTTTAAAAATTTGACAAATTGATCTTACATTGAACAATCTAACACATATGGTAATTGTATGTTTACTTCTCATTTAAATATTATTCTATTACTAATGCCTGTACCATCACAGTTGTATTTTCTTACTTTACTGTGTATATCATGCTGCCAGTTTGGGAAAACTTCCCTTGGCCATGAGACCACCAAAGAAGAAACATTTACCAGCTGATTAGGGAAGATACCAACAACACAGTCTCATTCAGGATATCTGTTTAGTGTTTAAGGATTAAACCAAGTTCACATCCCCTATCCAGCATGCCTGTCTTCTCAGCTATGGCTCCCCCTAGCCGTCCGTCCATATTTCCTTGTTCATACACAGGAAAATGCCCTGTCCCTCCCTTCTTTATCATACTGAACAGACATCCCTCAACAACTGAAAAACTCAAGTTCTTGAATTGAATTTGGAGTAAGGTGTCTTTATAGATCCCCTAACCACCTGAACAGGCAAAACAATAATTGAGCAAAGGATTCTTTACCTTCTTTCCAGAGTTCTTTAGTCTACACCACCCTCTTCAAAGTCACAATTTCGATATCCTCCTTCTTCTTCCCAGCAATCCCTGCAAGAAGGGACAATTCCATGTAAGTTGAATATGCAGGGGTGCTCATGTTGGACTAAACCATTCTTACACAGCCCAGATGGTCCCTGGTGCCCAAAAAGGGCCATTTTGTGCACACATCTACACATGCTACAACATGTCCCTCCTAAATAGTATACCAAAGTCCCTAAACAGTAAAGCCCCTGCATTAAACATACTCTGTCCACCCCCTAAGACTAAGATACTCTGGTCCATCAGTAGTCATACAATATATATATAGTGAGGAGATTGTGAGTGCGCAGCTGGGCATTCAAAGAGTTTCCAAAAGGTTTTGCGCATTTGCCAAGCCCTTGAGCATTTGGGGGGACCCTAAAGTATTCAGTATATATATTGTTTATGCTTACATACACATATTTATTAGATTTGACAAATAAACACAGACCTAATATGTTCCTATGTATACAAACGGCAAAGAGAAATCTACTTTTCTACATGCATCTCTCCAAAAGGCCACGTGTGTTTCCATTGGGGCATAGGCTGACAGGACAACCCGGATAGATTTAAATAGGTGGTAACAGTAAAATCATTATTTTATATTTGACAGCTTTTATACTTAATCTCAGGATGGCAGATATATAATCCACTATTTTGATAATTTGATGTGTCTAAAGGGCTTTGAGAAAGGTTGCTAACATTTAGCAAGGAAAACGCACCAATAAAACTGAAGTCAACAGTTTAACTCAACTTGGTTCCTCTTTGATCTTTCCGAATATCTACTTTTCATTCTCATCTCATAAGGTCAATCGGCTGTGATTAACTCAATTCTCTACATCTGCCGCAAAATTTAGGATATAACCTCCCTAAACTAAATAGCTAAAAGACATTGTAGGACAATATATTTTCAAAAGACCAAAATATTTAATGATACTGCAATTTACATGGGTAAAGGGACAAGACCCCAACTTCCAATAAATTCTCAAATCAAGCACCATCCGGGCAAAATAGATCTCTATTAAATGGCTGAAATTGCGTGTCCCCTTGAAGATAAAGAACACACTTGGCCATCAACACAAAATCGACAAAAACTCTCAGAATGCTTTTGCTCTCGTCTAAAGAGCTATATGTTGGATCTGGCAATGCACGTTCTAGGCTTTCCCAAAAAATATCATCATATGTTAATGTGCCAAAGAAACGCATCCAGTTTTAAAAGGGGCGCAGCAAGCGATCTGGAGCCGACAGCTGAGGTGAAAGCGTGCTTGCGCCTTTTGTTAGTACACCAGCTGTCCAAAGAGATCAGCTTTTTTAACGATGTAAGAAACAGAAGCAGTCCGCAGTCCACTGTCCACATGCAGGGTCTGTCATCCCTGGGATTTCTTTATCTGTAACTGTCTTATTTATGTCGGCCCAATCCACAAATCGTTGGTGGTTGAAAGCGCGATGTTTACCCTCTACTAATCGTCTTTTCTCTGTGGACGCCCTTGACTTTGGATCGCGTGCATTGAATGTTTGTTTTGGCCAACGGATGGTTCACAGCTAACAGACCTAATAACGAAAATGTTTTGCCTGACTCAAACCATGTCAAGCCTAGAGCAAGGCTTCAATGACTGAATTGGGAGGTTGGCACCACAATGAGCGCAATTGCAAATAACGTAGGCCGACACATGACCGTGACCATCACGTTAAAACACCAACAGCAGCTACCACCAGCCCAGGGGCGTAAACATAGACACAGTGCGGTTGGAATGGCGCCCATGGCGTGAAAGTGGGCCCTTCAAAATCTATCGTGTCAACTCCGACCGTTGTTTCGAAAATACCCCTATGTTCAGACACTTTTAATTATCTCATCGTTGGTGCCATGTGCAAAATATCCCCTCAAAAAGGCAAACCCATCTCCATCACGGTTTTAAATAAAATTTTGGTAAAATAGTCAGTAGCAATCTATAACAAAATTATATGCATATTCTACATTTAAAAACTATAGATAAGCTAAAAATAACTAACTAACTATTCAATTGAATTAATACTTTCTGATTTTCTTTGGTATTTTTGTCATATACAGCTATGCAGTGAGGATTGCTGGGTAATATCAAATCAAAATCAAATCATGTTTATTTACAGAGCATGTTTAAAACAGGCAGAGCTGACCAGAGTGCTGTACAATACATTCAGATACACTGTAAAAAAAATCCCTTAAAAAACGGGTCAAATGACTGGCTGCAACGGCTGCCAAACCAAACCCATAAAATGAAAGCAAAATCTCCAAATACAAATAAAGTGCAAAAACAATAAATTCACATAAATTACAATTAAAGGTTTTGCCAAGACATTTTACAGACATTTCTTAAATTGTTATGATCAATCACCATTAATAAAAAGACGTCCCTAAACATTCAGCAGAGAAACACTGTTATTGGATACGTCCCAAATTATTACAATCAAACATCTTCCATGAAGTGACTGCACTAAAGGTTCAGCGGAGAAAAACTTATTTTAAAGATATTTGCTAAATCATTGCGATCTAACACTTTCCATAAAGTGATGGCACTAAAAGTTCTACAAAGAACTGGGGGTTATGTATATATCCCAGGTTCTAATAAGGAGAGGAGTGAGACTCCTTTCTATGGGAAACGCTCTTAGAGCGTGCATCATTCACTGAACACTTATACCACAGCGCCTTGTAATCAACAAGGCTCGTGAGACTTTAAGGGTCACGTGCACCCGCATCAGCTATTCTATAAATACAGTAGCAGACCCATCGCACCATAGGCGATACGCGTCCCATAGTGCCATAGGCTAACTGAATAACCTGCACTAACCACTTAGCCAGTCTGATTTTGGATAGCGCCTTCCCATGGCAGAGTGAGCAAAACAGACAAACTACTGATCCATGGAACGGGATCCCCTTGTCCTATCCATGTAACAGCGCAGCGTGCGGCAAACTGAGTACACGAAGGATAAACGGAGAAGGCCTGTATATCACTGACACGGAGGTGGCCAAGGCCAACAACAAAGCCGTCTTGAGTGACAATGTATTTATACTGCAAGTCTCCATGGGCTTGAACGAAGCCTGAGACAGCCAGGAGGGAATGAGTGGTTTTAAAAACGGGCGCAGCCTGCGTACACCTCTCTTGAAACGAGACACGAGCGGGTGAGCACCAATAGTCTTTCCATTAAAGCCGACATGGCAAGCCGGCAGGGCTGCCAGGTAAACTTTTACCTTGGAAAAGGCTGTGTCGTTGTCCAGTAGCCCCTGGAGGAATAATAGGATATTCCCCAGGTCGCATTGGAACAACACAAAATTCCGCTACACCAGGACTCGAACACTCATCATCTCAGGTCATACAGAGACCTAGTGGGCGCTGCTCTGGCGCTCTGAATAGTGGCAACCACCCTGGGGTGTAACCCGTCCGTGGTCAACCTCAACCTCAACCTCAACCTCAACCTCAGCCTTTCAGGGGTTCTCGCTGTTCGCCTTGGACAGTAAGTCTGGGCGCAACAGGAGTAGCCAAGGCCCCCCACCTAGCTGTATATTTCCGCTGCCCATGGTTTGGTCAACCATCGAGGGGCTACTAATATCAGCGACAGACTCTGTGACCTCACATGGGCCAGCATGGCCGGGATCAGAGCTGTAGGGGGACACGCGTGCGTTAGAGCATCTATGCCTAGAGGAGCGCCGGGGACATGAGTCGCACTAAGCGACCTCAGGTTCACTGCACACCACAGCAATAGCTGCCTGGCTAACTTGTGAAGTGTCCAGGAGCGGGTTCCGCCCTGTCGATTCATAAAAGCCACCACGGTCGTGTTGTCCGTAACACATCCTGGTTGCACAGCAACGGCAGAAACCGTTTCAGCACCAGGAAGACCGTGAGCAGTTCCAGGTGATTAATGTGGCGACAGCGTTGAGACGCATCCCCGCACCGCTCGCCGGAAGTCCCTCGCAGACGCCCCTCATCCTGTGAGGGAGGCATCTGTCGTTACTACGTGCCTGCGTACTACAGGGCCCAATAGGGTGCCCGTCAGCAGCAGCACTCTGTCCCGCCACGCCGACAGCACCAAGACGCAGCGGTTGGTAACCCTCAGGGATAAATCCAGTCTCCTCGCGGGGTATAACACTCTGGCTGCCAGCCAGTATTGGAAGGCCCTCATGGGGAGGAAAACCGGCCAGCCACTTGTAAAAGGCCTGGGCGCGGTCCCGGGAGAGAAAAGCACGACGATTCAGAACCGAGCGGATGGTTATTCCCAAGAACGTCACGCACTGGGAGGGAACCAGACAGCTCTTTTTGGGGTTCACCATGAAACTGAAGGAGGCTAGATGGGACAAGAGAACACTTGTGTGCTCCATCGCCTCCTCTCTCATGCCTGCGCAAAATAACCAATCGCGCACTTGGTAAACGTTCGGGGTGCCAGTGAGAGTCCGAAGGGAGAACCTGGAACTCGAACACCTGACCTTTGAACGCAAACCTGAGAGACTTCCTGTGTGCGGGGAGGACCGATATGTGAAAATAAGCATCCTTTGGGTCTATGGTTGTAAACCAATCGCCCTGACAGATACTGCATAAGAGGCTTCTGATCGTCAGCATTTTGAACTGGAATACAGTAAAGGGGCTGTTCAATTGCCTCAGGTCCAGGATGGGGCGTAAACCCCCCCCACCTCCCTGTTTTCAGCACCAGGAAATACCGCGAGTAGAACCCGCTGTGTGCCTCCGTCGGTGCCACGTATCTCACAGCCCTTTTTCTGTAAGAGAGAGCATATCTCCTCCGCTAGAACAGGGGCGAGCTCGTCTGACACAGAGGTCTCTATGATCCCCACAAACTGAGGTGGTCTGCTCCGATGCTGGAGTCTGTACCCGCACTCTGCGGTCTGAAAAACCCATGCGCTCGTGGTGCACACCACTAAGCCGCAGCCCCCGGCTAGGGAGCCCACAACCCTAAGGGGAGAGGCATGACCCAGCTGAGGCTTTATAGGGTTCATTTTTGTGTTTAATATGATTCCTCTGCACACTTGGCGCCAACAGGCTGCCCGAGTGTGAAGGGAACACACACACACACTTAATAGGTGGGGAACAATAACACTTGGTGCAGCTGGCTGAGGATGGAGTGCCACCTCAGACAGTGAGCTTAGTGACTGTATGGTGAGCTGGACCCTGACTGGCCGTGTAGTCAATGCGGTCAAAGTCTGCACCGACAGGAGGCTGTTCCGCGCATCAGGGCCGCTGCTGCTTCTTCTCTCGAAAGGAGTCAGACTGGGACCTCTTTGGCGCGAACCGATTCTTCGCCCATGGTCGTCCGCGTTGGAACCCCACCGGCGCCTGCGTAGAAGAAACCCGGAGGGCAGCATGTGGAGGGCGAGCAGGTGAAGCCCATGCATCCCCGGATGGGCTTGGTACCCCTGCTTGGTATGCCAGGAGAATCGAAACCACGTTCGCACTCCTGGCTGCCAAGAGCTCTCTCTGCTGCTGTTCAGGGAGGCGGGCTCCCGAAACATACGAGGAAGTAGTGGGGGCATGGCCTGGCGGCATGCCTCCCAGGTTGATTAGGACCGGTAGCGAGACGAGCAAACCTCAGCTGGCTGAGAGAGCGCGTCCGTCATAGAGTCCGTGTCCCCCAGTCAACCAGCTGACACTGCTCGCACAGCGCATGGCTGGAACACTGGCACCTCATCTTCCTCGTCTGCTATGGTCACCAGGTTCCCGGGGGACCTGTGCACCACGACAGGCGGGCATGAGGGATGAGGAGAGAGCTCCCCAATAGAGAGCTCGTCTCCAATTGGAGGGGCAGCCTTAACAGGGAGAAGAGCGGCAGCACTCTGCCTCTTCTTTCTAGCCCCCTTGGACGTCGACATCCCACTACTGGGTAGGGGGGACGGCAGCCCAAGCCAACCAAGCTAACCAGGTTGAGGTGCACAACTTTGCAAGCTCAGAGAGTAGCAAGGTCATCGCGAGGCAGCTGCAGCTAGGTAGCCCGCAGACAAAACGGGGAGACTCTAACCACATCGCTTACTACACACTCTTGACTGATAGAAAACGGCAAGGCACACGTTTGGAAAGGGGGCACAGGCTGTTAACTAACACCCCACGAGGTCACCAAAGCAACAGGAGGTGAGGTACCGAGGAGGCCATCTGCTAGCTAGCCACCACGTGGGCGCTAGCTTAGCAGTAGCCTAGCAATAGCTTAGTGGTTAACGATGCCCCGCAGGCCCGTAGGCAAAACGAGGGAAACTAACCACGGTTATGACTATTTATAACCAGAAAACAGCAAGGCACATGTTTGAAAACGGGGCACAGGCTGTTAACTAACACCCTAAGAGGTCCCCGAAGCAACAGGAGGTAAGGTACCGAGGAGGCCGTTTGCTAACTAGCCACCACACGGGCGCTAGCTGAGCAGTAGCCTAGCAGTAGCTAGCTATGCGGTTAGCGATGCCCCGCAGGCCCATAGGCAAAACGGGGGACATTAACCACGTTGCCGACTACACTCGGACTGATAGAAAACAGCAAGGCACACGTTCGAAAACGGAGCACAAGCTGCTAACTAACAGAAGGGAAAAAAAACGTGCTGAAAAACCACAATGAAAAATCCGAGGAGGAATGAAGTGGCTAACAGGCACGGTGGAAAGGAACTAGCACCTCACCGGGAACATGAAACCTCGCCTGCTGTGGTGCTACGTTGAGTAGTGCTACGGAAAGCATAAGAAATGCTGAAGGCAAGAGAAAACATTTTACCTTGCCAGCAAGGAGAAAATCCTCTGACCGAACAGTGTCTTCACCGAATATAAGGTTCACTAGACAGGAGGACACAGTTAATGTTCACACCTGGCTGAATGATGAAAATCTGGAGTGATATGGGTCTGCTACTGTATTTATAGAGTAGCTGACGCGGATGCGCCTGACCCTTAAAGTCTCAAGAGCCTTGTTGATTACAAGGCGCTGTGGTATAAGTGTTTAGTGAATGATGCACGCTCTCAGAGCGTTTCCCATAGAGGTGTCGAACATATCGACTGTAATAGAACCATTGTAATTCATTGCCAAAACTCTGAAATTTCATCTCACGCCTTCTTATACAGTAGATAGCAGTTAGAACACTATTGCAGTCAAACTTTTCCATGGTCCACCACCATATATACCTAACACATGAATATTACTTGTAATTTTATTTTTAACAGGCCACAATCATATAGAATAGGTAGATTATAAGTAGTATCCCACAATGCCTTGCAGCAAATCCAGACCAAAGATTAAATGTAAAAGTACACATAAATGTAGAACTAAGATTTACCTTAAAATTACAAAGAAAAATGTTACATTCTTAGTATGAACATAAACCTTCATATGAGGAGTAACATATTTAATTTACAGATATTTGTATGAAATTTAGGACACCTGAAAAAATACTGTGAAATTATTATAGTAATTCACCTGCCCAAATGTAATTTGTCATTATTGACACGATGCTTAAAAGGAAAGTTTGGTTGTGGATTTTGAGATAACATCTGTAATTTAACAGTGTTTTGTATGCAATTTCAAAACAGAGCAAACTATTGTGAAAATGTTAGTTAGTTTCCGTGAAAATAGGATTTTTTTTACAGTGTACAGTATATCAAACATACCAACAACAACAACATCAAACAGTTGTGACACATACTATATACATGCTAAGTGCATTGACAACCACTAAGATTCAAAGGCTAATTAGTAGAAATAAGTTTTGAGCCGAGACAAGGAATCAACTGAAGGGGCGAATCTGATAGGAGTAATTTAGAGGCTGCAAATGCGTGGTCACCTCTGAGCTTTAGTTTGGATTGTGGGATGGCCTGGGGTCTCATTTATAAACGTTGCGTACGCACAGAAGAAGGCATATGCCACTTTTTAAGCCAACGTTGGGATTTACAAAAACATACTTCAAGTGAAAATGTGCGGTCCTCGACGCAAATTTCAAACCATGCGTACGCACTAAACTGGAGAGATGAGAAACTGTGACTCTGCTGGCAGAAAGAAGAATCTCAACAAATGCTTTGAAATTGACGCCAGTGTGTAAAATTCATCGAAATATTAGTTCTCACATAGGCTATTATATACACACAGTTGAATGGAGTGCACAAAAACAAAAAAGATTTAGCAGAATACATATAAACGGCAATGTGTTGCTGTTATGTTATGATTATGTGATTTGTTTTTGAAACATAATCCCTAAAATATGTTGTACAGTTTTATCAGGAAGCATGTTTAATAGGTTCTATAATTATTAAACAACAGCCTACTTGCTGTGATAGACTGGCGACCTGTCCAGGGTGTACCCCGCCTTCCGCCCTGTGTCGGCTCGGATAGGCTCCAGCCCCCCCGCGACTCTGCAAAGGATAAGCGGTATAGCTAATGGATGGATGGATGGATAGCCTATTTGCATGTTCTGAAGTGTATTCTCATAAATAATAAGCCAAGCAGTTTACTACTTTTGAACTAGTACCGGTTTTGATGTCTCAGTCGAACTTGTGCAGACACGAGCGAAGGTTTCATTCTTATCACATGTTCGTTGCGAATAACTGTCAATGAGGGAAATGACCACACTGAAGGTGTCACGCAATTGGGCAGCCTATTACGGGTGTTTCACTGACTATTTATAGGCAACTATGGGCGTTAAAAGGGTGGGACAAGACGTACTTACGTCTGCCAAATTTACAATTGATTGTGATTTATTAAGGTAAATTGGTGTACGACTTGTGTGTGCAATGTTTTATAAATCAGATTTTTTTGTGCATTCGCCATTTTTGCCTTTTGTACGTACTGTGGTGATGGGGGCCAACCCGTGACCCTCCAGCACCGTACGACCCGGCCGAAGTCACCTGACCCGGACAACACGGTCAAGGACCATGGACAGCTCCGACTGAGGAAACCCAGGTCGCCATGTCCAAGGTGCAGCCAGGGAGTTCAGCACCATGGACACAGACCTGACCCCCACCCACCCAGGAGCCTGGTTTAACCCTCAGCACCATGGACACAGACCTGACCCCCACCTACCCAGGAGCCTGGTTTAACCCTCAGCACCATGGACACAGACCTGACCCCCACCCACCCAGGAGCCTGGTTTAACCCTCAGCACCATCGACACCAACCTGACCCCCACCTACCCAGGAGCCTGGTTTAACCCTCAGCACCATGGACACAGACCTGACCCCCACCTACCCAGGAGCCTGGTTTAACCCTCAGCACCATGGACACCAACCTGACCCCCACCTACCCAGGAGCCTGGTTTAACCCTCAGCACCATGGACACCAACCTGACCCCCACCTACCCAGGAGCCTGGTTTAACCCTCAGCACCATGGACACCAACCTGACCCCCACCTACCCAGGAGCCTGGTTTAACCCTCAGCACCATGGACACAGACCTGACCCCCACCTACCCAGGAGCCTGGTTTAACCCTCAGCACCATGGACACAGACCTGACCCCCACCTACCCAGGAGCCTGGTTTAACCCTCAGCACCATGGACACAGACCTGACCCCCACCCACCCAGGAGCCTTGTTTAACCCTCAGCACCATGGACACAGACCTGACCCCCACCCACCCAAGAGCCTGGTTTAACCCTCAGCACCATGGACACAGACCTGACCCCCACCTACCCAGGAGCCTGGTTTAACCCTCAGCACCATGGACACAGACCTGACCACCACCTACCCAGGAGCCTGGTTTAACCCTCAGCACCATGGACACAGACCTGACCCCCACCTACCCAGGAGCCTGGTTTAACCCTCAGCACCATGGACACAGACCTGACCCCCACCTACCCAGGAGCCTTGTTTAACCCTCAGCCAATTACCCAGCTGTGGCTCATTGGGATAATGGGCTACAGAGCATAAAAGGGCTGAGGCCACAAGGGAAAAGGGTTGGGAAAAACTAACCTCATGTGTTTGTTTCCCCAGAGAGCGACACCGAGACCCAGGGCCTGAAGAAGGACCCTAAAGCAGATGGACGTAAAACCAACTAATTTCTTTTTGAGCCTTACCCGCATCTACTTTTGTCGTTTGATTCTGGAGCCGAGCATTTTTGTTGGTCCTGAACGAGACTTCAGTTCTTAGTTTGTTATTAAAAGCCTTTCCTTTGTCTGCAACTAGCTCAATGTCTCCTCTGTGTCCACCCTGCCGGGCGAGCGGTACCACAGCACGTACACTTTTGGTATGGATCCTACGCATTGTTTAAATAAATGAGATCCCAGGAGTCCCAATTCAGAAGACCTAAGAGGCCTGGGGGTATTGTGTGGTCTCAGTAGATCTGTGATGTAGGAGAGGGCAAGTTGATGGTGCAGTGGTTGACGCTGTTGCCTCACTAGGGATGTCACGATACCAGAAGTTTAGTAGTTGATACCATTACCTGTGAAATTCCACGATTCTCGATACCCAATTTGATACCATGGTAAAAAAATAAACAATAAATTAAATCCCATACATTTTAACATAGCACCTTCAAGCAAAAAAAAACAACTGAAAAACAATTACAAACATTACAAAAAAGAACTGTGGCAATTAAATGATTTAAAATAAGCAAATATTGTTTTTAATTACAAACAATCTTTGGAATGACCCATTAAATCCCGGTAGATTGAGAGCTTTGCCTTCTGGCTACATCTCTTTTAACGGTGCGATAGAGCGACTGCAACACCGCACCCGCTGCTCCAATTCTACAAAAAAAACCCCAAGATACTGAAAAACAATTACAAACATGCTGAGAACCAAAATCCTCAAGCTTCACACTCGGCTGCGAACCGATCCAATGAGTGCTGCAGGTCGCAGACTGAAATGATTTAAAATAAGCAAATATTGTTTTTAATTACAAACAATCTTTGAATGATGGGTCAAAAAGATTAAGCCTGTTACTTTAAGATGTGGCAGCGTGGGGGGTGTATGTTTACTTTAGTTTTCAACTAATGTGGTGGTTGTTGTGCAAACAAGTGAATGAGATATAAAAGCTTCGAAGGAAATAAAGAACTGTTTAAACTGGCGAATTGTCCCGGAGTTCTCCCGGGTAAAGTTTGGAGGACGCGTGACGGGAAAGTAACACAAGGCATATTTAAAATAAATAAAATAAATATTTAAAATAAACCATTAACATCATAAAAAAGAGGCCTATTTATATAATTATAAAAAGAAACGTGTGCGCACATTTTATAGCACGTCTAAGCGAGATCACATGGAGAGTCAAGTGTTCCCCTGCTGCATTACAAGGGGGTGTACAGAATACTAATTCTCGGAAAGTTTCGCTTTCCCCCTTGAAGTATAAAGGAGAGGACACAGTTCCATACTTCAAAAGAAAGTGAACTTTTTCCCGTTTGTTTTGTTTCTCTTTGGCCGAGGCTGCGATTGCATATCATAGGACTACTTGGTGGTTTCTGATTTTTTATTTGAGTTTGTGGTAGCTAACGGCACAGGGAGGACACACAAAACCATTATGGATTGAGCCAAACACTTTAAGGATCGTGACAAAACATTACAGGTGTTTTACTTTGTTCTTTTCACCTTTCTAACCAAAACGACATAAAAAGAGAGGCATTTTTTTGCTGGTGTTTGTTCGCTACATAAATGCAGCTGGTACCTTCGGTACTGTAGAAAACGGGTACCATCACGTTTCTAGAATTTTGCCATCGACTTGGTACCAAAGTATCGGTTCTCGTGACATCCCTACGCCTCCCAGCAAGAAGATTCCTGGTTTGGTTCTGCCTTTCTGTGTGGAGTTTGCATGTTCTCCACGTGTCTGCGTGGGTTCTCTCCGGGTGCTCCGGCGTCCTCCCACAGTCCAAAAACATGCACGTTAATTGGTGACTCTAAATTGCCCTTAGGTGTGAATATGAGTGAGAGTGGTTGTCTGTCCCCATGTGTCAGCTCTGCACTGTAAAAAAAAATAAAGTTGGCTCAACTTATAATTATGAGTAACCTGGCTGCCTTAAGATTTTGAGTAAGATGAGCAAAGAGTAGGTTCTGGCAACTGTTATTTTAGTTTGATGTACTTCAATTTAAGTTCATGCAACTCACTATGAAAAATCAATTTGACGAAATTGACATATGTTGTGGCCAAATTTGGGCATCCTAGCGGATGTTCTGGCCTGGGATGTGGTTCAGGGGTGAGGGGACGGTCAGAGCGAAGGCCAGGTCACCAAAGAGATAATATGTGCCTTTTGGAGACACTGAGACTACAAGTTTTGTGTTTAAGTCATAACATTAAGTCATGTCTTAAGTTTTCTGCGTAAGTGTCTTTAGATATGCTGATTATGAACATGTGATCCATCTTGTCCAATGAAATGATTGTTTATGTTATAGACCCATATACTCATTAGAACCTTGTCAACTAATCAGAACTTACTATGTTGTTAGACTGATCTGACTGTAGTGTTTTCTCTGTGTACAGACTCTGACTCAGACTCTGTAGTCATCAATAAAATTGTACTTGATCTTTTCATGATTTCTCCCTCTCATTAATTGGTTATTTTCTGTCATAGATTGAAATTATCCATTACAACATACAGCAAACTGATTTTTTAATGATAGACATATATTTGAAAGTTGAATAAATACACTTTCTCGATACAACACTTTAAAGCAACCGCGTCAGGAACCCCCCAACAAACAGCTTTTTTTCACAATAGGTAACAGAAGGGGAACACATATTTGACTTACCTCTGACAAGTACTTCGATTATCGTTCCGGGTTATCATTTCATGTCAGACAAGTTCCGCCTAGCACAAGCACCGATATAACATCCATGCGGCTGCTTTAAAATTCGTCAGCTCAACCCGGGCTAATGCAGCTAGAGTGACGCATTCACAACACGCGGTTAAACAATTTTCACATGACCAATTTCAAGGCTTGTGATTAATGATAACAGTGTTCAGAGTAAGAGTTGCAAAAAAAAATATTTTTCATGTGCCTTATATAATTTGCTATGTATGTTTAATAGGGATTGTATCACTTTGAGATTACTCTAGCAAAGTAAAAGCACAATCCAAATAAATTGTATTATCATTAATATTACATCTTATAACTTGCTGGGATATATGCAAATATATTATCTCAACGGCCTATCAGGATAGCAGTAACGATGACTATTACTTCGTGTGGTCAAGAGTCAGGTGATGTCTTCAGTATGTTAATTCAATTGTTCTTGAGTAAACTTGAATGTCTAAATTGCATTGACTAATATGTTTTACTTGATCAGTTGGTCAGGTTCCAACTTGAAATAACAAGTTGACTCAATGCTTTCTTAATTTTAGTACAACTAACTTATTAAAACAAGTTGAACGAACTTAAAGGCCAAAGTATTTTTTACAATGTGTGATTGACTGGCGACCTGTCCAGGGTGTACCCGCCTTTTGCCCTGTGTCTGCTGGGATAGGCTCCAGCCCCCCCACATGCATTCTATGAGAAAATTTTAATTGGACTGAAATTAGAGGAAGGTAGAGCTGAGTGTCTTCAGCGTAAAAGTGATGAGAGATGTTTTTGGATTATCTTACATACACTTAGGCA
>JAPMUY010008118.1:0-64415 GCA_026901105.3 Galaxias olidus
CTTGGTAAAAAGTCAACATGGCTAGGCAAACTACAAAATCACAATATATTACCATATATGCTACATACTACTAAACTAGCATAAGTTGTTACTTGAACTTGTAAGTAATAGGCTGATTATTACACCAACATTAAATGAACTCCAACTTGTAGGAAAACAACAATATATATCCTTGCTCTTTCTCTCTAATCACCGTTCGTCTCTAAAGTTACAATAAAATGCAAAAACTCTCTCTCTCCCACACACACACACGCACACGCACACGCACACACACAATGAAACCGCTTCCACATCTCCCTACAGGATTTCCTACACTCCTTTGATTTAAGCTTTGAAGCTCTTATTAGGTAACATGACAAGCACATAATTTTCACATAGCAGGCAAGAGGAGGCTGCCTGCTTTCACAATGACAACGCAAGATTCCTGTTGTTTTTCACATCTCCACCACCAGCGTAGTAGGGATGTACAGTTTTATGAAATTTCCCGGACGGGTTCTCTGGCTTCCGTGGTGTTTGATAACAGTGATGCCTCCTTTCTGCCCCCCCAGCCCCCATTCCCACTGCTCAACCCCTGTTTCCCTGTCAGATGATGAGACTCTGGAGCGGGAGAGCGGGGGTTGGGGGGTGTGGGTGCGAAGTGTGAAAGCCTATCAGAGCTATCATTCTCAATAACGGGGACAGGTCGGACCGAGACACCGGTGCGCCTCACACCAATTTCACAGCCATCAGCCCCTATCAGGGAGAGGGTGCTCAAGTCCCCGAGGCCCTCTTCGTGTGAGGAAGCGTGGGTCGGGACTCTGGGCTCGTGGCCAATTCAAAGCCTCCTCCGGCTTAATGTTCGGACTACGGCCTGCCCTTCAGACACACACACACACAAACACACACACACACAGAAAGTGTTGACCAACACCTTCATGTTGGATAGTGCAGGCTAACCTGTGTATTCTGGTAGCCTCTCTCTCGCTCGCTCTCGCTCTCTCTGCCCCCCCCCCCAATATGGCAAACCTCGCTTCCAATTGGCTTCAGCCATTAAACTGCCAGTGTGAAGGTTATAACAACACAGCCACTGTGGTGCTGGAAGGCGAGTGAACCCACACACAGATCTGCGCGCGCGCACGCACACGCACACACACACACACACACCCGCACACACACTTCAGCATCAAAAACTCTGTCTGCCCTTGAATATAATCTCTCCATTTCACACTCAAATTGGCATACATGCACACAGCCACACACATAGCGGTAACAGTGGCCAGTGTGACCACACATGCCAGTGAATACAAAATAGTCAATGAACGAAGACAAGCAGCGTCGTGCCAAAGCCAATCGGACGTTAACAAGCGTTAGATGGCCCATCGTTATCCCCCTCATGGCCGGCCTAACGGGCAAAGCTGGGGTCAGGGGTCAGCTTCCATCTCATGCTTTTATTCTTTGTCATTATTTCAGGGGAACGATGTGATTTGTGGCTTTCAGATGGAACTTTAATGTTTCTCCAGTGCCTTGGTGTCAAGTATATTAAAGACCAGGACCTTTCTATACGAAGACACTCCACGGTACATAACCTATTTTCTAGAGTTCACGGAGTGCTCCAGGCTTATGTATGATGCATGATGCAGAGGCAGCCATGCCACGACAGTCTGGGCTGTGATGCGGAATCGTTTTTTTGCTATTATGTTTATCTGTGGTACACTCCTGCAAGCAGTGCAGTGGCATACCAATGTCTGGTTATACCTCAACGACATCGCTCAAACCTGTGTCTACTGTTGGTGTGAAAGGGTCAATGCGGGTTATCCAAGCCACAGCTTGGGATTTTCGATTTTGCTGGGTCTGAAATTGGTAGACGTAAAAAGGACAAGCTAGTTGAAGCTACCGGCCCAGTAAAATACACCCTTATACACAGCAATAGCACCACGAGGAATCCACTGTAAACGATCATGACAACGTCCGTTGCATGTTCTTTTTTAATTAAGCAACAAAGTGGAAACCCCATTAAGCAGTGACGCTAAAGAAAGTAACTTGAAGAAAAGGGGCGGTGGAAAGCTTTTTTTTAAGTTTGAGTTACCACTCGTGTGTTGACGTGTTTGTTTGAGGACCAGAGGAGAGATGATTAGATTCATTAGACTCCTCCACCGAGGTATTGTGCGTCTATCTGTCCGTCACACTGCTCAGCCGCATCACCGCCGCCGACATTACCAGGTGCCAATTAAACCGCAACAACGTATCATTTCCTTGCCGCCATTACGCCTGAGGCCTTTGTCCAACTCCATTCAATGAGTGCAGCGGGAAAACCACTCACAAATGACTAAAAGGCCTCCCTATCACTAATTACCGCCTGAGAACACTAGCGAGTGTCTCCGGTATGTCAAAAGGGGGGTTGTTGCTTCGTTTAATAGCCCAAAGTCGTTAACAGATCATTTCCTGCAACGTAACAGTGTGCAAGTTGATTTTCTTTTTTTTTTCACTCCCTCAAAGCACTTATGAAAATGTCACGGCTAGGATCTGAGTGGTGTTATGGGCATCTTTATGCCCCCCCCCCCGCCACCCGAATTGGTGCTAACTGCATTAACATCCATCCCACAGCAGTCTCAAGGACACACAGCTCCTCGATACACACAGCTTGAAAGGCCCCACGCTGTACGATAATGTTCATGCCATAGTGTTACTATTCAACTAACCACAAAAACATCATCATCATCATAGTAAGTGGGCCGTGGGGGGGGGGGGGGGGTTGAAGTATGTTGGCTGTCAGGGCAATTCACCCGATCACGCGTTTCGGGGATTAAAAAAAGTACAGCAAAAAGCTTTTAGTAGCTCAATAAAAAAAGAAAGGAGAGAGTCCTCATCCATTTAGGGAATGACACTTCCCCCTCCGTCTGTGAAACCACCACAGTGGGACAGACAGGGAGATGGTAAACAAACAGACAGCCTCCACTTTCCAACCCAATTAATCGGTCACTTTTAAGATCCGCGGCTTCTGTTACCATCTTAACGTGGATGGTGGTGCAATTCGGAATCCAAGCCGGACTAAAACACAACTCCAATAGCCCCTGAAGCATAGAAATAGGAGGAAAAGAACGGGCATGATGACTTCATCTAACATTCTGCTGGGACTGGGCCTTTCGTTCTATTATACTGTAGTAGTCAGCTGAGAACACCAGAGATGTGATTATAGAGTAGGGTTGGGCATTTTAGGCAATATCACTATTCGAATGTTCTATCAAAAATATTTGATACCCACATCATTTCGAATAATCGAATAACCGTGCCCATCCCTATTATAGAGTGGTCTATGGTGTTTCTTGTCGAAGTTAGCATGCCTTGTACGAGCGTTCTTAAATGCTGCCTCTCAAATGGTAATGGAACAAGGTCCTGTGTCTGTTCTACTCGTCCTAGCTCTATGCGCGCTCTGGAAGTCCAACATCTCTGTCACCGAGCCGAGTGAACGGATCACTACTTTGTCGCCGTTGGAGATGCTTCATATTCATCCTAACGTAATAAAGGGACGTGAACCCATTGCCCTAGCACTGTTATTCTCCCCCACTACAAATGCTCCTACTCCTCCCTCATTCAAACAGAACAGCAGAAGGAAAACTCGCTACGTTAAACAAGGGGAGACACGCTGTGAAAAACGTCCATTTATTTTTGCTTCATTGTTTTATTATTCATAACAGAAAAACGCCTGTGGACTGCTTGGTTGTTTTTTTTTATGTTTGTCGGTAGCTGTAATATAAACTCAACGTACGGGCCATTACTGCTTGAAGTTTTAATCAAAAGACTCATTAAGTTTCAACTCTGTGTGACAATTCCAATTAGCCCCCCCCCTCCTCCTCCCTCCGCTGTAAGGATGCCTGGGAGAGAGGGGGTGAGCTTCAGCCGGTGTGTTTGGCTGTCAGGTAGGGTGAGCAGTGGAACACGGCAGAGTTAATGGTGTTTTGGTCCACCGGCGTGGCCAGGTAGAGAGCTGAAATGACGGTAATTAGTCACTTCTTTGTGTCGCACAGCTTGCACGCCTTTTCGATTCGGACACACAAGACACACTAACGCACACTAACGCACACTAACGCACACACAGACACACACGCACACGCACACACATACACCAATGGAACTTGCGCAAGTTTATCTTAGTACTTTGCCTCCCACACTCCGGCCCACGTACTTACATGTCCCTAGTGTTTTATCTCTGTATATGATTGAACGTTCGGAGCGATTTGGTTTCGAACATACACGTGAGTCATGTGCCCTAAACGTGTGCGTGTACGTGTACGTGAGACGTGAACACGCGCTGATGTCTCTAAACGTAAGCTCCCTCTCCCTCTCCAGCCCCCCTACCTTCCTCCGGGTCGTTCCGCGCCGACGCTTCCAGCAGCGCCACGCTGGCGGCGAACGACACGTGCCGCTTGGCGACCGCCGCCTGGTTGCCGTGGCGGCCCTTCTTGTCGGCCTTGCGCTTCTTGTTCTGGCACTCCTTCTCGTACACGGCCCAGCGCTTGAGCTGCTGCGTCCGCCGCTTCTGGGCCGCGCGCAGCCGCTCCATGCTGGGCACCTTGTCCAGCTGCTGCAGCTCGTTCAGAAGCTCCATGTGGTTGGCCATGGTTGGGGTAGGCCGCCGGTTGGGGCAATGCCCAGGAGGGAGGCCCCGCAGCAGGCAAGAGGAGCGATAAGGACGGAGGGAGGGGATTTGGGTGGAGACGAAGGGTGGAGGATGGGCTCTAGCGAGGACCGCACCTTCGGCCGGGGCCTTCTCCCTTCATCATCATCATCATCACCATCATCCTTCCTGTAGAGTGAAGAAAAAGACAGAGAAAGAGAAAAAATGGCAGTTAGAAACATCTAAACATCTAAACGAATGATCTTGCCAGCTTGGTGAAGGAAAACATGCTGCTGTGTGGGTGGTTGTGATAATGAACTGTGTGATTAAAGATGAAAAAGAGAGATCCCAAAAATGAAATGTTTCACTGCTGCTGCTGCTGCTGCTTCACGCTCTGCCTTTTCCCGCTCACCAACAGCCATGTTAAGTCAAGCGAAAAAAGAGCAGAGCTACGGAGATCAGAGAGAGACCGCTAGACTGGAGGAGAGCAGAGACGAGGGGGTGGAATGGTGTACTAGTTTGTTGTTCAGAAGACAGAAAAATTCGTCCGACTTGTCTCAGCAGTGCGTGGGCCGGGGACAGAACTTTCCATTAGTGAGCGTGTGTGTGTGTATGTATGTGCGCATGGCATCCTGTTTAAAGCTTCCTTCACCACTTTCGAGCCTCCTCAGGTGGGTGTTATTGACGAGCTGCCACCACTGCGATTCTCTAGACATCCGTCAACGTGGATGGTAGGTCTTTATCACATCTCCCGTTCCCCGATCCTTAAGCAACTTACTGCTGGTCTAGCCGTTAGAAATGAGCATGGATCGGATAATACTAGGTTACCTCACTGTTAACGACCGTCCAAGTAAAACAACATTAAATGTGCACCAGTACACACAGACATACACACACACAAATGCAACTTGCCAAGCCATGGTTAACTTTCAAAATCCAGACACTGAGTTAATTAGCATGTGTCTGGCCACTCTCGTCACCACTCTCCTCTCAATGCCCCGACTGCCTCCATATTCCCCAGACAGAGGGAACGCTTTGAAGGCCGCCCTCACACAACGCTATGCCCTCCAACCTCAAGGTGTATACTGTGTCTCGGAGAAACAGCCCTGTTCTGAGCCCCCTCCATCCCTTGGATGAAAGGCAGGCCGCTCCAGTAGTTTGTTTGACGTGGTGAGGACCTCCCGCTGAGCACAGGCCGTTTCCTCTCCTGCACAGCCAGACTGCTACGCAGCCTGCCAGCTAGCAGCCAGCCGAGACCAGGGGCAGGAAGTAGGCAGAGCAATCGCTTCCTGTATCACCAGGGGCTCTGCAAGGCCGCAGGGAGAACAGAACCTCAGAACAGATAGTGACTGTGAGTATGTGTGTGTGTCTGCGGCATTCTTCATTATCACCAAAGTGGAATTCCTTGAAGATCCACACCCAAACCCTCCTCTTTATCCCCGAAAACCATTGGTGCCGTCTCCCTGCATTTAACAATGTACACTGAGCATTTGAAAAGACTAAACGACCAAATACCACCGTTTTCTGTTTTCAAACATCTCATGGGAAATTTACATTTATAGGGAGTAATAACCACAAATGAAAAATCAACAAAACATAACTCAACTCTTCTGGGGGAATACTTTTACAGGACGAACCAAAAAAGCTATACAACCCACCACAGGGCACCGAATTAAACCTCTCTCTCTCTCTCGTCTAAAGTGCTCGGTATCTAGGACACGTTTCTCTTATCAGGGTTTCAGACCTCAACCATCGCGTCAGTCAGAGGGTGGCTGTTGCAACCTCCTCACCATCAAGACGTGAAAATGACCTGTTTGCTCAGAAAAGTGTTCGACTGAGTCTGTAGCCCGTGAGTGGAAGCAGAGGTAGCAGTCAGGGCTAGTCATCGGCCCCGAAAATTGGTCAACGTTTTTGAAAGTCAAATCAAGCATGGTTCTCTGTGTAATTGCAACCACGTTTCCCTTCCAAATGACAATAATTCTCATGACTCATCTCCTGCTAAGTCCCTGTGTGTGTGTGTGTGTGTGTGTGTGTGTCACTGTCCCCCTAGTATTGACCACAGCGACTCAGGCCGCACACAATCACACACGCGCGAGCGGGCGCACACACGCACAAATCCATTAAGTAATGAAGTAAAACAGGCTGCATGCTAATGTGTTGTCATCTCTAAAAACAAACCAGAAAGGCACTGATGCGAGTTAATAAAGTGTGTGTGTGTGTGTGTGTGTGTGTGCGCGCGCACATATGCGTGTGCATTAATAGGATATGCCACAGTTGACTGGTAGAGTGCCGGAAACTTTTGCGCTGCTGTTAAACCTCAAAAATGCTCCAGTGGTTTGCCCTGTTGTTCAACACACGCACAGTTTAATGGCCGTTGGGGAACACAAAAGAACAGAACATTTGTTGCGATGTCTGGATTTTACGGTTGGATTTTTTTTGTACATCCACACAAACCCTCGCATACATGTAGGGGGACAGAGTCCCGTCGACGTCTCTCGTTAGAGGCAGCCAGGAAGGGCCAAAGTGAATTCAATTGGCCCATGCTGTGTGAAAAATAAGCCGTGTCCACTCCAGTGTTTCTCCCCGGCCCCGTTTGATGGTGAATGACATTAGTAGAAAATACACCAGTCCGGAGAGCCTCTCTTTATCAAATCAAAGCCTGGGTAATTATATTACTTAGTGGATGCACACCCAAACCACAGAGTCACTCTCACACACACACACACACACACACACACACGCGCACACGCACACACTCAAAAACCTGCAGGTGCCACAGCGTGATATTTCACATAAATGCAACGACACTCATATTTAATAAGAGCAAGGATTGAAAACGGAAACAGTTATTGTTACAGTGAGAAATGCCAGCTAATGTTTTCAACAAATACTAGACCAAAAGAAACAAACTAACACAAAGTCTCCATGGCCTGAGGGGAGAATAGCACCTCTTGGAAGTGAGAAAAATATAAAAAACCAGAGATCTACCCTGATCGATGGAGCGCAGCAGATTAAAATGGGATTAACATTGATGGGATTAGTCAAAATATTCGGAACACATTAACGATTCTCTATAATCTTTTCTATTCAAGAGCAACATCCTGTAAAAATAGACCTGACCTAAATAGGCTCTCTATTGAAAAGACAGTCTGGTAGAACAAGCGAAAAGTTACAGATTTCTGAATAGCTCAACTTCCTTGACATTTTTTTAAGAAAGCCGTTTCCTAGAAAGAAAAAAGAAAAAAAAGAAAAGTGAAATGATGACAAATCAACTTAGTCAGCATCTTTGCCCTGGACAGTTTGTAACCTTTGCACTTTAAAGAATGGTCAGTAATTGAAATTGATTATCACGTCCATAACAGGACATACTTTGTGCCTGTGCGGGTGTGCTCCTCTGCGTGTGTGTGTGTGTGTGTCTGTCAACAACCAGGAGTCCTACAATAATCAATCAAGCCCCTGCTCAGACATGCCTCGTTTGTTCCAGCTCTGCTACTGTCAAAGAGGACCCTTCCTCCAGATGGACAAAGTGATGCGTAGCGTCATACATCACCACGACTGGCATCTCATTCACTTGACATGTTTTAATCAAGTAAGGGTGTTCAAACGTTGTCAGACCAGGTAGTCAACCACTTTTACTTAAGATACTGTTAAGTGAAGTGAAAAAGAAGGGAGGGCACTCGTTTGGCTTCAGGGCACTTAGCACAACCAGAAAATGTATTCAGGTAAAATGTTGAGTGATTATTATTACGAGATATTGATACTCAATATCAAAGGTCAAGGTTGCTTTTCATAATGTTCCTACAGAGAAGACAAGAGATGCTTTGACCTTTGCAAACGGGGGAAAACAGGCAAAACAAATTAAACAGGAGCCTAAAGATATTGGTCCTCCCCCTCACTCACTTACTCACACACACACACACACACACACACACAGTGAACAGCGCCTCTCTGCATCAACAATGTCATTTCCAGTGATTGGTATTTAGCAATGTGGAGGCATTTGCTGTGTCAGCAGGCTCCACGAGGAGACACAATAACAGCACTGTGATGCACAATGGCCTATGTGTACGAGTTTGTTTGTTTGTTGTCTGAGCTGAGCGAGAGAAAAAAAGGCCTTCCTAGGCCTGCCAACAAGCATGTTTCTTGTCCGCCTATGAGAGTATTCACAAAATAACAGCATACATACATACACACGCAGAAGCCGTGCCTCTGGGTACAGTGATCCAGTCCACTGCCTATGTCTCCAGGTCCCACTAATTCATCTAATGACCTGTTATTACCAGCAGCGGGCCAAGCTGATTAAAAACCCAACAGGCACAGCTACTCTGCCATACATCCAAAAACGACAGCAAATATGGAACTGAACTAACTCGAGCAGACATTGAGATGTTATGGTATATTTACTGCTAAACGTGTATACCCTTTGTGTCTTACCTTAAAATTTTATTTAAGATATTACTGAAAAAAAGCCTGCTTATTGGTGTTGTTTATAGGTAGAAACCCGAACTATGTGTACATCATTTTGGATCAAAGAGTTTATTTTTAAGATTGCTGCGGTGAAACATGCGCAAGCCTTACCGCCATTTTTTATACTATACCAGCCACTGACAATCTATGTCAGCAAGCCCTCATCGCTAAGGAGAGCCGTAATTGTTGGAAAAAAAACTGCAGGGAAAGACACCTCTTTCATTATCCAAGCCCCCGAGAACTTTAGAGAGTCAAACTCCAGGCGTAACCTGCACGTTGGCAAGGAGACGGCTCGTCACTTAGCATTGCGTCGATCGCCAGGCTTTTCGTGTTGTTGTTAAGCGCCAGTCCAAGGGGGATGGGGGGATGGGGGTCAAATGACGGACTTAGTGGACGCAAGAGCTCGTCGAGCGGATTCCATGTTGATATTGCACCACATCGACGTGTTCAGACTCTCGAGGCCGAATTAGCAAAAGGCCGGTCTTACACTAGAACTTTGTCCAAAGCCGGCTATCCAGCATCGGCAAAGAAAAAGTGCGTGCATAAGCAGACTGTCCACGGGCATACACAGTACAATTTGCGTCTGAAATGCTTCCATCAGCAGAAATGGCTTTAATTGCTCCATTACTCCATCAGTAATGAAACAATACACTTTTTGGACAAGAGAGTCACAATATTATTTTGCATTGCAGTTTTCTATGCAAGAAGCCAGAATACCAGTCCACTTAATGTGGCATGAACACATGTTTGTGTTACACTCAGCCGTCATTAGATGCTATTTGGCACATGCTTATAACATATCAAGTATAGGCTACACGTCAACACCCAGTTGCTAATGGCATGCTAAGCGGTATATAAGCGGAGAGGATAGAAGTCCATCAGAATAGTTTTCCACTACTACAAAGCCAACAGCGTGCAAGCCGATAAAACCACGAGCCAATCATGCCAGCAGTATCAGCATTTCAAAACCAGAAACAATTTAGAGAACCCCGTGAACACTCATCACCCAAGCCCATGATCGCTTGAACAGGAAAGAGTTGAATCTAAAGTGTGAAGTGTGATTTTACCTTTTCTTCTCATTTCCTCTAATTAACCCTTTCATGACCTCAGGGCAGGCCATGAAAGAATTGCTCAATAGCCTACTTGCAAAACATTCAGTATCAGTCAAAGGTTTGGACACACTTTCACATTGAGGTACTGTATATTATACATACAATTAGCAGTAAATTTTTCATTGAAAAACAGATTAGGGAAGCTATGGTATAACAAAAATATTCTTACAAAATAGGGATAGGGTATCCCCATATTTGTGTTTCATTCATTAATGTAAAAAAGAAATGTTTGTGTGTGGGGTTGTTTTGAGCCAGACAATCTAAAGGCCTGTCTGGCTGTCTCTTTTCTGGCACCAGCAATTTCCCAGAAGAAATAAGACATCACCAGAGCATTTGTGAAGGGGATGTGGGTAGAGCAGGGGAGAAATGTTCCTGGCTGGTGTTACAAACACATCAACCTATCAGTCAAGTGCAATAGAACAGAATAGAATAGAATAGGAGTTGCCTATACTAGATTATTTGGTCTAGGGTAAGAAAACAGTTCCTCAGCATAGGCCAGAAAGGGTATAGCTACTTTCAGCACCTTGCTTTTGCTGAGTAGCCATATTCTATCTCTTGCCGTTTAGCTGGTTTGGAGATCCATACTCAGCTAAATTGGCAAGACTCACTCTAGGATCACTTTGTGTTTGCTCTTCTCAGATCTGAGGAGTATTCTCTTACAACAGCATTACTCAACTCCCCATCCTAAAACACACAAACCCGTTCCTCCAGTCCTCCCCCGCCTTCCACCATTCATCCATCCGTCCATCCATCTCTCTCTCTCTCTCCAGTTCGTCCTTTGCGTAAGGATGCTTTTATTCTGTCTGGATCGCTTGTCCTACTTGTCGCCTCGGCCGGCTGGTGTGGGTGGAGAGAGGGGGGGGGCACATTTATTTTGCATGTGCCTTTTACATTGATTGTTTACATGGTCTGGTTCTTCACAACCTCTTCTGAAGCAATAACCTCTTCTAAGTGGAAAAGAAGCACCAGATTAGAAGGTGAGAGAGAGAGAATGTATTTCCTCCTATGGCGGCTTGATTTAAAGCCTGTTCGGGTCATCCCGATTCTGGGTCGCCATCTCCCCGTGGGTCGCTCGGAACCAGGCCAGCAGCTAGCTGGAGACAGCGGCTACAAAGACAAAGCCCCGCTGCATAGCCACACCTGGGATCTTCTGGGCTGAACCACGAAGGTGACAAATCTACGGATGAGCCTGATGAAGGCCTGTGTAATGAAATGTCAAGACAGTTGGTAAAACTTTTTGGGTAAAACCTTTTAAAGATTCAGTCCCACAATAAAGGATACACCATGTCTGGATTACTTGTTCATGTGGAAATGGGGGCTTGGAAGAGCCCCATGCTAAAACTAGTGTGTGAGATGACAACAGTGTTGCTTTTCTCACAGCAGTTCCACTGACCAGGAGCAGCAGCTGTAGCTGGAGATAGCTGCTGGGACAGGGACAAAACTCCACTGCTTCATGGTTTCAATGTGTGAGGATCAGCCTGCAGTCAGCACTCAACAAAAAACATATTACACTCCCTATTTTACATGATATAGGCTAAATAGACTGTCCCATTACTTCTTTATCCTGTTCTAAGAAGTTGCTTGTATTTTAGATAATATTTAATCATCTTTTTCTAGCGCTGTTGTTTTGTACCTGCTAAATTCAGGGACACTAAATGCCACACAAAGAAATCTGCATGCTGCTGCTCTGCTCTCTGAAATGCAACACTTGTTTTTTTTATTTTCGGTTCAATGAACAGTTACTGCTTGTCAGCACAATTTTGCCAAAAACAGTCTCTACATCCCAAAACTTGCCAACCCCTCCGGTCCAGCACTCTGCCGCTATGTGACAGTGGGGACAGCAGGTAGTTACTTCACAGAAGCAGGTCAGAGACTGGTTGGGTCGATGCCAGAGATTCTTCTCTTCCAATTCAATCAGATGGAATAACAACAAGTTTACACTTTATAGCTAACTGGATTCTTTTTAATCCATCATGTAGCTTTGCCTTGCATTTCTTTTCGCACTATCCTAACATACTTTTTTCTCAAAATAGCCTACTTTAGGCTGTTGCTGTTTAAAACTTGGAAATTACACAAGAACAACAACTAGCCTACACACTACAGTAGTCACAGTAATACCACTAACCGGTGTTTAACTGCAGTCCTTGCATCAGCCAGCCAATTAGGTCAGTGACACTACCTTCGAAAAGAAGTTTGTCTTCTTCTTCCTTTGGAAGAGCAGCAAAGCTCTAATTGCCTCATCTTTCTCCTCCACTCATTAAAACAACGAGCCGACCACAGACACAAACTATATCTAAACTCTTGTGCCTATGTTTGAATCAGATCTTCATCCATTTGTGTGGTTTCATCAATATTGAAAGTTGAATTCTACAACTTCTGGCCTGTTTTTTTTGTAGTTACACGGTAGTTTTTACGGCATCTGCGCCACAGTCATGCTGGCCTAAGGCAGACGAATTTGTACAGATGTGACCCATGTTCAGGGCTTTATAGTGCAAGCTAGGGTGGAGTTACTCATCCCATCAGCTCTGCTACCCCGCTGGGCTCTGACATCAGAATGTTTACTTTGGACCAATCGGAACGTTTGTTCATTTAAAAAGGAGAAAAAACTAAACTACCGTTACCAGCACCTTTCCCCCCACACCACCCCGCCTCACGTGATACCCTCCCCCTCACTAAGAATGTTATGATTCCGGAGCATTCCGGAACATTCCGACTCATTCTGTGTCATCATTCTAGAGAGGTTATTTCAGTAACTGTGCTGAGAAAAAGGATCTGGGGTGCATCGACTCCCTTCGCTGTCCATCTCTACTGATGGGCTCATGTTTCTCAGCTAAGGCTCAGGGTAAACAAAGATAAAAGTAAAACAGCCTGCAGCCCTGTGTCATTCCTAATCCTCTGCGAATGCACTGAGACAACTCTATAGGCCGGCAGCCCACAGTTGGCAAGCATTGCTTTTGGTTCAATCGTGCAGGCAATATAGATTAGTAAGTCATAAGTTAGTCACTCTTTCCCCAGGCTCTTGGATCAATAAGGCACTATCCTACCTATTCTTCTTAAAGAAAAAGAAGACATTCTTCTTAAAGAAAAACAGGCAGCCTCCACTCATTTCAAAGCAAAGATTTGTCCCGGGAAATTACAAATAAAAATTTACTGAAAAAGTTGAACATAAAAGTAGTCAAGGAGGAACAGAAGAAAGATCAAATGAATACCAACACTGTGACGGACACCGGAGGAGAAGACCCGAGAGGAGAAGACCCGAGAGCAGACAGACCAGATATTGCCAAAGGAAAGGAGCAGGGCGTAACATAATTGAAATATTGTCTTAATCAGGACAAATGCAGGGCAGTACTTTATCAGGAAGCCTCAAAAGTGTACACAGCAGCGGTATAAACACAAAAGCAACAGGTGCAAACAATAAAGACCACTGACACAGGTGAAATCAATTAACTTAATCAGGACTCATTGCCTGACTGGGCTGTGATGTAGGAGGAGGAGAAGAAAGGCAGGCTCCCATGAAAAACAATATTCAGGGTGTTCGTTTTTTTCCAAAAGAACATGATTAGGATACAGGCTTAAAAATAGTAAAACCTAAAGCAAAGGTTAAACCATAATTGTTGTTCTTTGTTAGATTAGAAAGGAGACAAGTGACAGAGGCATTGTGATAGCAGCAACCGACATAAATAATCCACCGGGGGGGGATTCTTGCTGAACACTTAACCTCTTTTTCCAGTGGTGCTTACAATTAAGCTTTCAGACAGACTACTGTTCACTCATCAATATTTAAAGGATACAGATGTCAACACTCTAAAAGGCTGCGCTGCGAGTCAACACCGAAAGAAAAGAAGGGTTACCAGAAAGTCTAACTAAAACTGTACCAGGCACAACATTCGGAAGGTGGGAGGGAGCATATTGCATCAGACAGTTAAACTGCTACAATGTGTTCTACAGTTAGAGGATTTCTGAAAGAGTCAGAGAAAAAGAGAGTGGACATGTCTGCAAATGTGTAAGGAGAGAATGAGGGCACCCCATTCCACACTGTACATCTATTAGCTTGCACTGTTCATAGAAAGACACAAGCAAAAAAAAATTTTTTTTTCTTCTATCTCTCTCCATATACACAATCAAAAGCAAAAATTATTAATATCATTCAATAATTCAATCTGAATTTTCATCCATGCACGGAACGATAAAGACAAGAAACATTTCCTCTGTCTGCAGGGGCACACACGCCCACACACACACACACACACACACACACACACACACACACACACACACACAGCAGCCCTGGTACCGCCAGGCCTAGGAGCATGCTGTCCATTTAGAGACATGGCAGAGAAAGCACACAGCAGATCAGACATAAAAGGACCAATCTCAAACAGCGAAGGGGGGGAATAAAAAAAAAAAACGTCCTTCAGAACTGCGCGCACACACACACACACACGCACGCACACACACGCACACGGCTTTTTCTGTACAAAATTTCAATGTCGGTTGAACATGGCCTTTGAAGTCCCGACAGCAGGGTTCCTGCAATCTACAAGGTATTTTGTTCCTATAGCTACATAACAAGTACATTTACTTCAGCAAGCACTTAATAAAAACATTACACTTTGTGTACACACTGTATATATATGTTCATACTTATTCAGATTAAATGGTTTGAAACAGTTCTAACAGCATGCTTACATTTGTATTAGGGCTGCGTAGCTCGCCACAACAATGCTAGAGGAAAGAGACCCCCCACCCACCCACTGGGTCAAACATCTTCCTGAGCCCTGGGTACAGGCCAACACTGTGAGCTCACTTCCTGAAAAGGGGGAGTTCACAGTGTCTGATTGGTGCAGGCCTGCCTGAGGACACAGTGTGCGAAGCTGTGGTGAGACAGCTCACCTTTAGTACAGAAATATTCTACAAAAAGGTATAGAGGGAATGCAAACCAACACTTTCTAGTCTAAGAGACACTCAATCACACCCAGAAAAAGACGTAAACACACATTCTACGGTACACAAACACACAGAGAAAGGCAAACTACGCATACACACATTGCATACACGAAAGGCCTAATAGTACGCCCAGCGATACATGCCCACATGCCCACTCAAACATGTACACACAACGGTGCATGCATACATGCATTAATGCAGAGACACGCATGTAAGCTCGCACACACAGTATTAGGATTGAGGTAGCACAGTAGATAAAACCCTGGTGAAAACCCCGCTTGATATGGACACACGCTGACTGCCCCGTGAGATTACCCACAGATATTATAATAGTCGGATCCCTGCAGACTTTAGCCCTCTCAGCATGTGAGCACAGGAGGGGCTCTAAAATCCTCCAAAGTCCTGCTGACTCAGGGCTGCCAGGGGAGCGATGGGGGCTACTCTTGTCAGGTCTTATCATCTCCACGGTGACCTCAGTGCGCCAACCTTTCCGGTCCTGGGCCAAAACAGTGGTTAAAAATCTATTCCACGACATTGATCGTTGGCTTGTGCCTGCCGGAGGGGGGGGGGGAGATACCAATATTATATTGGATCAGGCAAGACTAATCGATCACAGAATGGAATTCTAATCTATTTATGCCCAGGTGTGGACCCTCAAACCCCATCCAATAGAAAAGGGCGATGGTGAGATTGTTGCCAGTGAGATGAGAGTGAACGGGAGCTTGGGTACAGTCACCCGTGTCAGCTCGGTATCAGCCCGTCTGTCTTCCTGCATCAGTACTAAGCCCAACGGATTACCAGCAGGCACTTCTTGCTTGTTTCTAATAAGAGGACTGAGCTAGTGTAATCGCCGTTCAATAGTAAGTACACACGTCTAAGGCTCTGTGTGGCTTATGAGAAACATTCTAAGAAGCAGGACAGCCAGGGACATTATTTAACAAACCTCCAACAATGGGGCTCGACCAGCTCATGGTGGCGTTAGCATTATAGCTAGCCAACATTACGTGTGTTTAATGGGTAAACAATTAGGCCTAAACTTGAGCATGAAAGTCTGAAGGACCTAAAATTAAGAGGTGCTTCCCCACTACAAAATATAAAACAGAGAGCAATAAAAGTGGCCATACGATTTCTCTTTAAAAAAATATATATATATATAATTAAATAAATAAATCAAATGAACAGCTTGGAGCAGAGAGGGGGAGGGGGAGTTGTTTCTGATGCGTTGCTTTGATATTAATCACAGACACCACACCGCCTGTCCTACAAACAAATATTAAAGTGCAAAGTTTTAAAGGAGTCGTCGCGTTCAGCTGCTTGCCTCCCGGGTCTGTATTAAAATTTTTATATTTTATGAGCAACAGCCGAGGTCTGGTTTTGGAATAATTAATTATTGCATTCGGGCTACCTGGCGAAGCACAGAACAACATTACAGAGCCAGTCAGCTACTTTCAGCATTAGCAAGGTTATCATCCATGAAAACTTCGTAATTTCTTGTATAAACAAAATCTGTATTAGGTCTACACAATTTTCCCCCAAGAAATCCCAAAAATATTTAAGCTAACCATCTCATAAGGCCAGGCGCCAACCAACCCCTGAATACAGCATAGGGTGCATGAGACAGAGATGAGCAGGGAGCGCAACACAAAGATATGCCTTGGTCTGGCAAAGGAAATTCACCATTAGAGGAGCAACAGACAAACAGATCCTGTGGTAGATGGAGCAGAGTGAATAAAGTGCTGTCATGAAGCCATGTGTCATGAAGATAATGAAAACTGATACAGAATGAGCCTGTGCTCCTATGTGTTCTGACAGTAATAAATAAGAACAACGTGTATGTTGATTCCTGTAAGCTTATGGCACGGAATGTACGTGTGTGTGTGTGTGTGTGTGTGTGTGTGTGTGGGATGATCGTACGGTCTCTGTGATGACCTTCATCTCTAAATGAAGCAGACAACCAGTGGGGAAGCGCTCAGAGGCAGGAGAATTCTCTGAAGATGTCTCCAGAGCATCAAACATTTAGAGAGCAACCATGCAAAAACACTACCATCCAATTTAGCAAGGACTTTATGGATTGGTTCAGGAAAGAACAAACCCATCTGGCACACAAGCATTTCTAAATAGATTTGACAAATTTGGATGTGAATCTATCCTGTCCTAATAAACAAACTCCATGGGGAAAGCGTTACTTAACAACTAAGATAACATTAATCTTAACGCATCTATAATTACATCCATCCACTGGCCTCTGCAGGTTTTTAGTTGGCCCTAGTGTCTATAGAGGTTGTCTGATCTAAAAGCTTACTTTAAAAAAAACATGGCAAAATAAACAATAGATGTTGTTATTTGGTCAAATAACATTTTCAGCTATTATTTTTTTATGTGGTTGTACATTCAACACAACACAAAGTATTTGTCAGGGAAACGTACCAGCAGAAAGAGTTAAGGATAATATACAACCAAATCTGAAGACTTAATATTGAGGAATGACAAGATGAATTGGTGGTAGGGATGACGACGACAATGCTGTAGCTTTTGGGTTTTAATCTCTATTGGGAAAATAGTATAAGGCTACCACTCAACACAATGTTTTATCTACTCTTCAGACTATTGGTAAATTGGTATAGTTAACAACAAAGTCAATAAAATATCACCAAGTGTTCCTATCCGTCACAACGAACCATCCCTATGACCTATTTGACACTGGTGATCAGAAATAGATGACTCGATATAGCTATGTATTGATGGCACGCCTAAAACTTCTCTGGCAAGTAAAGAAAGGAAATACATTTTGACACCAAATCTGGCAAAGCTAGAACTTGTCTTCCGTTTCAAATAACAAACAACCTCGCTCTGTCCCCCACTTCCTAAGTCGATCAGAAACAGTTTTGCAGCTAGCTTGCAACGTAGTTGCAATGTAATGGACACATGATTGAATAAAAATGTATCGGACGCCTTGTAGCTGCACTCCAGGCCCGAGCAAATTAAAAAGCGTTTTTACCACTGTTCATACACATTGAACAATGTTGGTAGCTAAAGATAAAGTGAGCCAACTACTTAAGAAAAGAGCATGCCTCCTTCTCTTCTCCGTTCGGCGCTTTTTCCACTGTTGAGGAAATTCACCCTCGACCCTCCGCTTCATTGATATTAGTCTATGAGCATACCCGAAACTAACGGTTTCAACATCTGTACATTGACATATGACACTCACCTTTTTCCTTGTATCTAGATGTTCCGATTATATCACTGAGATGCGTGGGACTCAAAAGACACGTCTTGAGCACCGCAGGTTTAACTTGTCCCGTTAGCCAAAGCTGCGGAGGCAAGGGAGGTTGACAAGAGAAACGCTGTGTCTCTCGCTGCAGAGTCCCTCTCTTCTACACCCCAAGTCACTCCTTGAGGGCGGGGCTGGCGAGAAGGCTGAGGGAGGAGACAGCGGCAGCATGCAGACAGGCACTCCTCATCATGTTATTCTTGTAGTGTTGGAGACTGCAACTTGTTGTCAGCCCCGTCACTTGTTGTGATAAACCTTTGATTTCAATGGGCATTCCCAACGTTGGTTATTAAATCATACGAAACCATGCAGGCGTAAACCGTTACAAAATGTATCTTTTCATAATAAACTGCTACAAAATCTAACGTTGTTGTTTTTGTTGTTGTTTTTTTTTCCTTCGTATGTTTGCCTATGTTAATTAATAAGTACAATTATTGCAGAATTAAAAATTACGTTTACTTGTTTAGCTAAAGTTCTTGTAATGCTGAAGCATATTGCTTTCCATTGTGAGAATAGCAGCTAAGTGATTCATTTTTCACACAGTGAGGTTAACTTGCACTCTTAGTAACCTACCTTCTAATCCGGTGCTTCTTTTCCACTTAGAATAGGTTATTGCTTTAGAAGAGTTTGTGAAGAACCAGACCATGTAAACAATGTAAAAGGCACATGAAAAAGAAATGTGGCGTCCCCGCCCCTCTCTCTCTCTCTCTCTCTCTCTCTCTCTCTCTCTCTCTCTGCTCTCACACTCTCTTTCTCTCTGGTCTCTTCCCTACTCCTCTCCTCCAAAACCCACTTCTGCCCTCCTCCTCTCTGTTTTTCTTCATCTTTGGTCTGGCCATGAGCAAAGTGGCACTTATGTATTTCCAGGAGAAAAGCTGTTGCCACCATAATACACTCCATGGATTCCCGAGGGATGATGAAAATTCATTCCCCAGCCGTGTATTTCATTAAGGATTCTGGAATGCCAACAATGTTCCAAGCCTCACAGGGGCCCAAGCACTCTGCATTTTGTCTGGGCAGGCCTTGCCACTCCGTGTAGAATATATCAGGAGCCATTGGGGGAAATGACAGGTGAGGCAAGATTCTGTAGAAATCGTGTTCCATTTCAATGTTTCTGAGATATAATAATATAATAATAATAATAATAATAATAAAAAAATAATAATAATAATAATCATAACAAAAACAACAATAATAATGATTTCTAAAGCGCTTCACATTGTAATAACAATCTCCAAGTGCTATATATAATTTTACATGAGCTATATAGTGTTTAGCTTCCATTAAGTGCAACATGTTAAAAGGTAAACAGTACAGCGTTCCTACCAACATGAAGTGAGAAGAGGATGTCTTTGATAAAGGCCTTAAGTTTATCAAGATCCTTGATAATTGTCAACAACATCGTGTACCTGTGGTATCTGAAAAATAATACACCATCGAGCCACACAACCGTACAAACAAATTTGCACACGGCTCATCCTAAATAACGGCAATTTGTTGAGACTAAACACATTTAGTTTGGGACTAAACACACACACAACTGAAATTTCACTGGTATTGCCCCACAGAAGTAGTTTCATTTGACATCATTGCACACTAGAAGGCTTTTGACGCCTTAGCAGTCATAGCAGGAATCTCACAGAAGTAGGTCAGTGGAATAGCTGGATGGTTCAAGGTATTTGTTCATACGGCACATCTCCTCTAACCCGTCTCTTTTGAGCCTCTCCTCCTCTCTCTATCTCAGTCTTCCAGGTCGTTCGACAGCTGGAGAGGAGGAGGGTTTGCACCCGTTCAGAGCACTACACTGAATATTTCCATATTTCATGGCATCTCGTGATGACTTTTTGTAAGGGCAAAGAAAAACGGGTTGTTTTGCCGGGTTATAGTAGCATACTAAACAGAAAACCCAGCTGGAAGAAATTCTCTGCTACAGTACACTTTTGAAAATTCCTACAGTTGAAACAAGTAGTTTAATTATTTATGAATACACATACAAATCCAACATTTGAGTAAAAATGTTTTCTTCAGCAGCAGTTATGTTGGTTGTCCATAGTAAAAGTTAAGGGTACAGCAAAGTGGCTTACTATATTATAAACTAAAATAGGGTTAGTTCAGGTTGAGCAAACTATGTTGTTAATATGTATGTTGATTTGTTGTATTGTACATATCGTGTGTACTGTATATGGGACATATAATTGAATATACCTGTATAGATTTACTCTTGGTCAGTCTTTTCTCTTTGAACCAGACAAACAAATGACTCAGTTTGGTGTCGACTACAGAAAGAAAAAAAACATTGTACTCTACAGTAAATCAACTATACTGCTCACTTCAACGTTTGAGTCAAGAGCTGCTGTAATCATCATCGATCCCCGCCCCCCCGCCCCCCCCCCCCCTCCCCCCCTCCATCTTCTCTTTCTTCTCTCGCAAGATCACTCTATTTCTACCTTCGTGCCGATCTCAATTTCTCTCTTCTCCTGCAGTACAGTTTGGATCAATGCCGAAGTGGTGCCAGGGGTTCACCTCATCAAATCTCACAGTGTATACCGGAGCATGTCGACAGTTGGCTATGCCCTCGTTAACGCCCACTCAGAAGCTCTTGTGCAATCAATTACCCATCAATGTGACTGGCATTAATCGCAAAGTAAATGAAAAAAGAACTCATGCAGTTCCTCTGTTGGAGTAAAGTAGTGTTTCACATTGACCTGCCGTCTGTGTCGAGTTGCACCAGGGAATAAATACACGGAATGTCCTGTGGACGCAGCAAAGAAGACATTTGTTTTGAAACTCTTAAGAGGTTGGATGAGGTTCATCATGAACACGACAAGGAGCTGACACTTAAATATTTTATACTACAGAAATCATTTGAACCATGTGTCTTCTTAGACTGGAGATCTTTATTTAAGATCGAAAATAGATCGACTGAAATATACATTTACAAAGGATGGGTATTCATTTCACTGTCGGCTGGCCTTTTTATGTGCTTAATAAATATTCGCAACAGAATTCAGGTCTGTGCATCCTTCTGAGTTTCCTCAGGCTAATGGTAGCGCTGATTGGGTTGACACATAGAGACAGGTGAAAGTGGGTTATTTGCATACCTCTTGGCAGGTGCTCACACAGTTGTCACGACGGTCTGTCAGGGAACATATTCTGCGATAAATCCACAAGGCTGAATTGGTTGCAGCATGACAGAACACACCGTCACTGACACCCCCGTCCCCATTTAATACAAGGCCTTGCATGCACCCCATTAGAGTACAAAAGCTGTGATTTATTTTGGTCTACCCACATTTGAGCAACTTCCACTTTCACTGCCAGAATTGAGATATGGGCCCTAGCTGCCACATGCAGATGTCCTATGTCTAGAACGTGTGTAGGTTGTTCTTGCAAATATTTTATTAGATATAATGTTTATAGTGAAGAATGGGAATATATCAAAGTGAACAACAGCCCAGCATCTGGCCTCTCAACTTAAGGGGTCTATTTGTCTCTCACGTCAGGGGATCACTTGAAAAGAAGATGCAAATGGAGCCAGTTGGAAATGACATACGCTGCGCCTCGGGTTACGAGATGGGCAACAAAAAAGAGGCAACTTTACAAAAACAAGGCAAAGGAAAATGTGTGTGTGTGTGTGTGTGTGTGTGTGTGTGTGTGCGCGCGCGCGTGCACGTGCACGGGCGCGTGCGTGTTTGTGTGGAAATTCTCTCGAATGATCATGGAGAGAGGTGCAGGGTGCATCTCCGGGGAGGACTGTGTTCATGACAGACTTGAAGGGTTTAATAAAATATTGAGTTCTAAGGCCATACCTGCAAGGCAAAGAACAAAGAAACGGTGTTATTGCCTGCCTTGCCTGACCTGACTTCAAAATCATCTGTCTCTTTCTATTACACTGCCTGACAGAAACGTTGTGTGATAAGAAAGTGTAATTGTGAAAACCGATCTTCTTAGATAATTTATGATAATGATCCTAATATCTTTGAGGAGTTGTTTGTAGGGAAATATGCAGAATTTGGATTTGATTATAAAACTAAGCTAAAGGATATTAAATCTTTTTTTTAAAAAGTCTCAAGCAAATTGTGTACAATACATTATGTGAGATAAATGTACAATAATAAGTATGTCATGGCCGACAAAAATGGTGCAATGATGTGTTTAATGTTTCAAAATGTGGACAGACATTTTGCTAGTGCAGAGTTTATCCAATAAAGGAGGAGGACAAAGTTGCATGATTCATTTACAAATAAGATTCTTGTCCAAAAGTGCTTACTGATTTGCATACTGCTGATGTGTGTAAAACATGAATCAAGTGTTCGGACAGCTAATTTAATCACTTTCTGGAGCATAAAAGCTTCATGTTACTGACAGCTCTGATCTACATCCTATTTACTATTGTCATCATTATCATCATCAAGCCACAGCTGTGACGGCAACCTTTCCTGACCTTTGTGCAAAGTAATTTACATCGCCCCCTTTTGCTTGACGAGGAGGGTGCACAGCAATTAACTAAATTAACCAACACATGGTTTTGCATTATGTAGATGTATTTTTATGATTAGTTGTCACAAACTATACAGCATAGAAAGTTGTGTAGTTGTCTAGATTTGAAATGTTTGAGCATGTGTATTACTCATAGCATAGTTTTACACCTAGCCTAGAACGAGGCCTAGCAAAACACAGAACATATCATTAAATTGATGGATAGACATCCATGTATGAGCGTGTACACATTTCCTTCAAGGAATACATTTTTAAAAATGTCTTATTGTTTTGTCATGCTGAATTGCACCAACCAAACCCTAGAAGACCAACTGTCCTGTTAGAAAAGTATTCACAATTTCTAAAAACCTTGTTTGATGAAAGGAAACCAATTACATTCTCACATTTAGCTTCCAAATCCAGACCTTATATGAAGTGAACTATTCAGGGACCAAAAACACCTCCAACTGAACTTCAGCTCTATCACACCAACTCAGTCAGAATGATTATTGAGTTTTTCCGCCCTGTTGAAGCAGACAATCAGCACTAGGCAGTGCCCCTGACAATAAAAAGGCTATTCTTATGATCTGACAGAGGATTACGCAAGACAGCTCTGCTATCAGCAGTGCCCTGACATCTTATTGAATAGGATTTTGTGCCTCTGGTCCTAACCTTGGCAGTGCTAATCTTCAAGATAAAACTTGAATTATACGTATATGAAAAAAGAACACACAAAAACATGAACTTTTAAACTTTTAAAATTTTACAATTGTTGAAATATAACTTTTATAAAAAAACATCCGACTTTAAAAAACGTTTTTCTTTTGCTTGTATTACACTATTTTTGCAACACTGTTATTAGTAGCATAAGAACCAATGTTTTCTGGGGTCTGTATGTAGCACAATGCATAAAATATAGAAGTATTCAGTGGGTATGTGAGGCAAAGGGAGAGGGGGAGGGATCATTAAAGAGAGGGCATTGAGAGGACAGAGTACTACACTTGTAGACATCTTGTTTTTCAGGCTTGTTTAACCACTACTAAACCACAAAGAACCAAGAAGCATCTACAGCCATGAGAATATGCCCTCGACAACTAGGCAAAAAAGCATGCAAAACATTTTTTTTTTTACTTTTCTCATATCCACAGATGTAAATAACTGTTTGGAGAGTAGTCCCATTCGAGATATTTAGACTAAGTTTGTAAGACAATCTACATCAGTATGAAAAGACCATTTGAATCAGTGTCTAAAGGACAAGGTCAGAAAATAGATGTGCTTGCAGTAGAATGTGTTTGTAGGAGGAGGTACGCCACAGAAATGCTGCAAAACTAAAGACTAAAGTAAACTGAACTCAACTCAACAGAGTCAAAGGGCTAATGTTTTGGCTAAGATTACTGTACACATCCACAATAACCTAGCCTGAGGGCGTTCCAGAACTATATAAATATGTGATCCCGAACTTAATGTTTAAGTCAGTCATAGACTTGAAGGTGTAGAGCACCACCTGATGGTTACTGTTGGTAATTGTTTTTGCGTGCTCTTTCAAGATTTGTTTTGCTGTTGTGGGGAATATGTTTTCAATGTACAGTATACAATTTCTGTCTTATTATTGTTTACAGACGCTTGTTTTTTGTTGTTTTGTTCTGGTAAACAAGGCCTAGCATGAAAAAAAAGGGAGACAAAAAAGCATGTGCTGCTGTTTTCTGAAGATGTTTCAAAACCACATCCTTCATTCACACCAAACATATCTGCCATTTTCTTCATATCATATCATATAAAGAACATCATATAACAGGCTGCAGCAACAAAGGGTTAAAACTCAGCAACATGAGTGTGGCATGAAAGTGAAATATTAAAAACCGTAGCCTTTTAATTTCTAATGATATGTATAGCCTTCCTTGAAAGTGTGTCAAATGTATCCTTCAGAGACTTCTCATTGATCCTTGGTGGGAATTTCACTGACATAGAGTCCTTTGCAGTTGAATATCGTGATGAAGAAATATGAAATTATCAATAACAGATAACTTAAGGGTCTTCATGAAGACTGACGTGTCTACTTTAAAGGCAGCTGAAGTTCTTGACAAGGTAAGCACATTTTGAATACCTAAATGAAATGTACACAAGTAAGGTCCTATTCCAGTCCATAAACAACAACCTGGTAGCCTATAATATTTGAAAAGCCTTGTCAGGTGAAAATCATGTTGCTGCAATTTTTGAGATAGCCAGCAGAGGACAACTCTGAGCCCAGACATGTCTGCAACCTTTCATGTAGTGAACACACAGTAAACAAAGCCCATGAATGACATAAAGAGTAGAACAATTGGCATAAACAAAAGAGTATGTGACGTTGCATCGGGTTGTTTGCACATTACCAAACATGTTAAGTCAGTGAAGAAGGTTTTTGTGCTTTATCTTGAAATAATCTCTATGGAAGTCCACCTGATACTGTACCCATTGACACCATACTAAGACATTTAAAGAATCAAGCTGTGTGGTTACACTCACGGAATTGCTGACAGCTGTTTTTCCCTGATCGGTGCTGTGTGATGCACTTGGCCTATTTGAGCAATAACTGTTTTTGCTGTTGTTTTTAAAGATTCCTTCATTCATTTATAATCCAAATGTCAAAATCAAATGTAAGTACACTTGTAAGCCATTGCAAACGTTTTGTGATTTTTTCTCGCATAATTTCCAATGCGTTGTGTCCCCCTCACAGAATTCTTTTAAATTAATTGAGCCATTGTCACTGTGCACACTTTCTGAATAATTCAATTGTGTTTAAAATGGGACCAGTTACCCCTTAACCACAAATAGCGACCTCTACAGTGCAAAACAGTTCAAACAAATCCACAAAAAAAAAAAAACTTCAAAACTACACATTCCACATGAGTGTGCCAAAAAACAACCAAAATAGCACCCACATTTTGTGTTGTTAACTGTCTGAAAAGTGGAGTGGTCAATGTCTGTAACAGTAAGCTAAAACCCTTCTAGTACCTACAATAACATTAGATGCCCTTTTTAAATTTAGTTTCTTTTGACACTAGATCAGAGTTTTGACAAAGATAAGTGGTTCAGTGGACAATTGTACATTCTCATCTTTCTATTTGTGTGTCCTTTCTAAATGTCAAGCGTTTTAAACACCTACATCTTACTTATATAATTTGCTGATATGTTTTCCCCACTCCTTTCCTCCATCCTTTTCTTTTTCACCTTTCATCACCCCCTCCTACACCCTTCTAAGTCATCTCTTACACTGTCATAATCAGGCGTTGTGTTGAGCCCTGATCACAGTAGCCTCACGCAAATCAGGGTTAATCTCACACCAGCATATTAATAAGAATTAATGGGATAACATTTTGTTAAAAATAGCAGGGAATTGTACTCCTGCTTGAATAGAAGCACTGTTACAGAATTTTTTTTTTGTACTTTGGGCCATTCATGTTAGAACCTAATGAGTAACAACACAGCAAACAAAAACCCTTTGGATTTGTGTCTGCACAATTTTCAGATTGTGTTTTTTTCTCCTTTGGTGCAGGCTTGCATATGCAAGAATACGTCTTTTTTATGTTTCAGAAATGTGAGTTCTACTTTTACAACGTACTGGCATTAGCTGACCACTTTTTCACTCTCACACTCTCTTCACACTTGCTTTTTGAAAGAGACTCTTGAATAGTGACACCTTCATTCAAGGAAGTCAAGGTTTCAAGCAGGTCATACCTCACATACCAGGGAGACATTTTACAGAGCTTGGTAGATAGATGCCTTTACTTTCCCCCATGGTGACGACAGCGGAGGTAAAAAGCTTTAACAAAAAAAGAACATACACTGAGTGATCAAGCTTAATGCAAATATAATTACCTATTGAAAGCAAGGTAGACAAAGGTGGACAATACCTATTGAAAAACCAACCATCAGTTTCTGTTTAAGCTGAACCAATGTATTGTATTAGCCTCACACACACTTGACATTAGTAGTAACCCAAAGTCAGACAACATTTACAAGTAGGGGACAATGTTGTTTTCGGTTCATTAGAAAAAGAGACAGCAATACAGAGTTCCTTTTTCTTTATTGCCAGTGTTTTATTGCACCAAACTGTTAACAGTACGCAATGTGATCAGTCGTGTGTGACACCCTCTGTGGTAATGTTCCAGCAAAGCAAATACCCACAGATATAGCTCACTCGTGACAAGGTGGATGAGAGTGACAGAAAAAGGCAGAGAATTTGAACAAGAATCTTGTTATACTTCATTCCATTCCTTGTTATGAATCAAATTCAGCTTTTCATTTTTTGTTGCATCAGTCAATGCATAAGATGATACTTCAAGCACAAAGGGAACAATTGATAGTGTATTTATGAAAATGAACATGCTGTACCTCTATAAGGTCCTCCAGACCTCTTGGGGTTGATTCCATTACGTAAAAATAAGGGCTTTCTGGTACATTTCTATTGTGATGAATCTGCAGAGAACAAACCTAGGCATTTATTGATAGTGATGTTCAACAAAGAGATACAAGCAAGGACTAAACAATCAAAACCATTGCTCCTCAAGCATTTCCTGTACAGCTATATATTTACAAAAACAATTTTAAATATCAGACATCAGTTTCCTAAACAATGGTTTGGGAATTTCAGCATGCATACATTCTCCAATCCCCTGGAGCATGAATGCATTTCAGCTGTAGAGGATGCAACCATCTGCAACCACCGTATCCATGGCAATCACAAGGAACGGCATTGGGCAGGAGGGAGCAATTCAACCAGGGGGTGTGGCCTAAAGCCCTCATGTGGGTCTGGGATGGAACAATGGCAGGAAGAGAGTAGGTTGTTTTACTGATGCCCTCGGAGATCACACACACACATAGTCACTCTGACCTGGAGTGTCCGAAAGAAAGTACAAAGAAAACAAAAACAGGATGCCAGGCTGAATGTTATCTGTCCAGTTTGTAAGATCTTCCGTTGAAAGAAATAATTGTAGCTAGAGTAGTAGAAAACCTACTGCAGTGAGGAAACATTGTACTGAGGTTGTTATCTATTCTTCATGGCTCACAGAAAAACAGTCATTATAGATCATAGGTGCTCTCTTCAACTGCATACATCTTGCTTATGTAAATACTGAAGGGATATGGTGAACTGTGAAAAATAACAATGATTCAAATGTGTTACCCATTCCATGCTGGTGACAACGATTGTTGTAGTTGTTTGTGCGAGTGTGTTTCTGTGAATATCCTCTTGGTTTAATAATATTAACAGTACTACGTATTTTGCAAAATAAAAAATTAAATAAAAAAGAAACCTAAGAACCTTGTAGACCTATTAAAATGAAAATAAATAATTTGTATAACCACAATATGAAACCCCACAATATAATCAAATAGATCAAATTGCTTCTCTGCTTCCAAATATTTTTGTAGTATTTCTGAAAGTAAAATATATTTATGATAGTATTTTTTATATTATTATTAAGCCCCCACACAGAATAATAGCCTATCCCATTTGACAACAATGATGTCCTGCTTGGCGCAATGACGTAGCCTACGCTGCAAGGTGAGAGGTTTAACGTTGTGGACAGGAGCTCCAAAGGCAATGTAAGGCAAGCCTATCTACCATCTGTCTATTTAGACTACTAGCTAAAGCGTTTTACTGGGGGCTCATATGTTCGTTTGTTTTTGGAGCTGAATTTTATTCTATTATCACATCATACTACGACTGAACCTTCATGCACCAGGGTTCGAAAGATCTTTATCCAGGTAAGAATGTTTAATAGATTCCTTTGTTTTCGTGTTAGACCCTCCCACCCCATCTGTCAGAAATACACATACGTATGGAATTGAAATATATATATTTATAGAAACACATTGCTGTAATTTACATAAATGATGCTGGTTATTGTTCATTTGCGCCAAGATAATGTTAAAAGTAAGTGTGTGTTTCACGCGCATAGAAGCTTTTTGCCATTGGCTTTGTGTGTCTCAATTCTCGAGCCGGAAAGCGTTTCTGGTTGCTAAGGTGTCAGCACCTGTTGCTATGGCCGCGTTCTCGCCTTGTGTCTGCAGCGTGGGCTATCGTCTAATACATAGGCCTATTATAGACTATATAATACAGTGATATGCAAGATCTTCGTCTTTCTAATATAATTTGCATGGTGCCTTTTTCTAAAAGAGATTCATACTATTAGAATGGATTTTTTCATGATTTGATTATTTTAGTTAAATCAGCAGGTATATTGGTAAATGAAAGAATGTCAACTAAGGTTAATGATAATTACATGATATAGCGTACTCCCAGTGTCTTATTTACTAAAATAATACAAATATCAAGCGATTCAGCAACATACACAGAATACAAAATGTGAATCAATAGGATTTGAAAAAATAGTAATAAATTTTTAAGGTTATCAAATAAACAAATTACGTTAATTTGTGTATTATTAAATGGGCATCATCTTCTGTGAAGGATCATTGAGCGATGCTTTATCAATTCTATTCTAAAAGGTTGATAAAGAATTCATGGCAGTGTGATCCCTCTCTAGCCCGTCACGCCCACCTCTGATGACCTCTCTACCTTATTATTCTGTTAACCAGCCTTGCCGCCCTGGAAGATTATAACCTTATATGAATTGTAGGCCTATACATTTCTTTATTCATTGAAAAAAACATTTTTGTGACAGACTCCCCAAAATAATTTTTAAACGTCAAATGCAGGGCAATTGGACAAGGTCAGCTCATGTTCTGGAGTAGTAGATAAGAGAAGATAGTAAGAGTAATCCACTTGGTTTAGCAGTCCATATGGTGGCGAGAGAGCCTTTAAACACAGGCTTAAGTTGCTACTAGCTTCACTTGCTGCTGTATGGGGACTCCTTATCACTATAGGCAGTGTTGCTGGACGACTGTATGAAGGAACCAGAAGAAAAGCCCAGGCGTGTGAGTTGTGAGGCGCTGCTTGCCAGCGGTTGTTTACTGTTTCTGTCGTCAACTCGCTCTTATTGCATTGTCAGAGTGTGTGCGTCATCAGGTTTGTTTGGAGTCGCAGAGGGTCATCCAATCCCGCACATAAACAATGTGATGATGACACTAATGAGGAAATGAATATGAACCGCACTGGAAGTCAGAGATTGGCCTGTGGTGCATTAAGGTCTTTAGCTGCCATATTTATTAATGAGAATTTATTCATAGCAATATCCAACTGACTGGCACAATTAGTTTGTAAAGGGGCAAGTTGATGTCTAACAGGGGCACATTCATTTTTTCTATTTCATTTGTATATATCATTCATTACATTTATTGTGCGATTGTAGTCAGGAACAGAATCAGTAAACGAGCAAATCCATTTTTGAACTCTGAATTTGCGTTGTATGATGCTCCCTGTTGACTCAGTCCCTGGATATATGGAAATAATGTACTGCCTCTCACCACTGCTGCCCACGTTTGTTTTCATACCGTGATCTACAGCTTGCCCACGTCGCGTATCAAGGAGCCAAAAGACTGCGGCCGCAAATCAATCTCCTCCCCAACATGATACACCCACAGTTTGAGCAGCAGTCAGCGTAACGCGCCATGCTTTGCTTCAAGGAGTGTATCAACGTAGGCCAAACACACAGAAGAAGTCGACCACCAAACAAACACCATATGATACACAAAAACAAGTTGCACTTTTATACATCTGATCTCGTGGACATGGCACGTACGCATAGTTTAGCGCTTACACCTGTCTTGGTGTCCTTACAGAGTGGCATGTGTGTTGCTATGTGGAAATGTGGTATGTATGTGAGTCACCAGACATCACCAGAAAGCGCCAGAACGAAACTCTTTGCATTCTTCCAACTTACTCTGGCCTGGGCTTGGAATCCATTGGTCTTGACTGTTTTACTTTACTGTACTGTACTCTCTCTCTCTCTCTCTCTCTCTCTCTCTCTCTCTCTCTCTCTCTCTCTCTCTCTCTCTCTAGCTCTCTCTCTCTTTGTCTCCATCTTCTCTCTTCCCTTGCTTATTCTGGAGCACCCTGTAAAGTGTGTCACGTTTGTGTGTATTGCGTCCTCTTAAGCTGCCACATGCCAGCTTCAGAGAGACTCAGTGTTTCGTGCCATTTCAGAGATTAGAGATGTCTGATACAAGAGCAGACAGGGGTAGATAGGCATTTACTTTGCTGTTGAATAAAAGAGAGAGGAGGGAGAATAGAGAATGAATACAATAAAGGAATGAATAGGAAGTACTGAGTGCTACGTGAGTCCCACAGACTCTATCAACCTTTAAAACAGGCCTAAACACTTTTTTCTTTAAGAAAGCCTTCTGCTAGCTGTGTTTTTATGATCGCAGTGTTTTTGTTTGGGGGTGTGGGGGGGTTTCTCTGTTGTAGCTTTTATGAATATTTTATGTATTTTACAATGGTATCTTTGGTTGTAGTGCTTTCAGGTTGTTCTTCTGATGTAAAGCGCACTACAAGTAAGTTGTTTTACTTGAGAGAGAGGGTGTGCCGAGAGACAGACCCAGCACAGTGCATGGAGGCGACGTGGGAGGAACAGGGTAGATAAGGGTAGATACATTGAGAGAGGCCTTGGAAAGGGAAAAGCCAGGGAGAGTTTTGTCTCCCTGCCTAAGCTCTGGTGACCTGGTTTAGAGTGCAACGGTGTGACCCTCAGGTGAGAAGGCGAGCCGAAGCCGTGAGCGGCAGCGCAATAGTGACACGCAGGCAGCCTGGCTGAAGGCGACGTCGTGACGGGGTCAGTATCAATCACTAGAGAGAGGTTAAGGTCAGAGGTTAACCGAGTGTGTGTGTGTGTGTGTGTGTGTATGTGTGTGTGTGTGTGTGTACAAGTGGGTGTGTAGTATGTGTGTGGGTGGGTGTATAGAATGTGTGCACTTGTGGGTGTGTGTGTGCGTGTGCGCCCGTGTGCACGCATCAGCACTGACCTCCCACTCAACCTGAAGTGACACAAAAGAATGACAAGGAATGACAGCTGGTGCCAGACTGAACCAGGATAGCATGGCACTAATGCACATTAGATCTACTTATTATCCCTCAAGCTTCGATCTCTTGCATTTCATAGCTCTCATTTCCTAATGGCTCAGAGTTTGTTTAGCAACAACACGAGCCCTGATGCTGAACACAATACTGTGTGTGTTACAGTCTAAAGTTTGAAGTTGTCTGTAATACGGTGGTGGAATTACATTCCTGATCATGAACATTCCTGAAGTTGTGACGGACGGTACCCAGATCCTCTATGCTCTCTTTCCTTTACAATCCCATCTTTTGAGAAATTTAAAGTGTGTGGCAGATTAGATTAAGTCATGGTAGGGAGATATTTCGAGTTGTATTTCGCTAAACCAATTCAAAACGCTTGATTTAAGATTAATTTACCTCGTCAAATATTCTTAGGCTATCCAAACATTTGAACAGGTCAGGAGTCTGTGGTCACTCAATAACAGGATCTAAAAATACACAGTGACTCATCAGACATGTAGTTTCCCTACTATAGGAACATGCTTTGCATGTGAGCGTTTTTTTGTGAAGTAATCTTTACATATTGAGACATTGTTTTAGGCCAGGATGCCTGACACGCAGCGACTGTCTGCAAACCACCTGTGCTACTCTAACGTATAGTCTCTATTCCATTGACTTTACTTGTGGCCAGTGGGAATAATGCACTGCCCCCCACCCAACCCCAGCCAGCCAGCCAGACAACCAGCCAGCTTCCCAGCCAGTCATTCAGCCACCAAGCCAAACAGACAAAAGGGTAGCCAGCCAGTCATCCAGCCAGCGATTCATTCAGCCAACTAGGCAGCTAGCCCCCCATCCAGACTCTCAGTCAGCAAGCTAGCCAGCAAGTCCCCTCCCCCAGGCAGCCCTGCAAGCACTGGTCCTTCCTGCCCTGACCAGGATGCGACGCTGTGACGTAGCATAGAGACAGTGCCTTGTGCTAATATGTTTACATACTGAAGCGATTACAAGGAAACAGCTTGCCGGAGGGCAGGCAGCTGCTGTTTCCTAACGTCCTAACAGACTGGCAGTGGTTAAGGGGGAGAGGAGTGCCAGGATGCCGTGGGGAAAAAGTGGGTCCGGGACCCAGCAACTGCAGCTGAAAGACAGAGACCGGGCAAAGCCAAGGTAGGATCAGCTAGTCCTGCTCTCTGATCAGCTAGTCCTGCTCTCTGATGGTGAAACGGAGCCTCCCAGCTTGAGTCTGCATGAGCATTATAACGCCTTGAGGTTCAACTTGGTCTTTAGCGTTGCAGGATTATTGATCGAGAGGAACTTCAAGGCCATTTACGGGAATATGTGCATCTCAATGGGATATTATTGTGTTGTGCTAAATGCTGTCTGTGTTTTAGTTTCTCAGATGCTCTGAGATTGCTAAATTAGGCAATGTAGGTAGACAATTCCTAAAGATATATTTTTGTAAAATTTGTAAAGAGAAAAATGGGAGTTTGATAAAATAGTATCAGCTTTACTATTTGTTATGTACTGTATGCACATTCGTGCACATCTTAAACGCAGTATGTATATAAATTATATGATTTATGTAGCCAAATGTAAAGATAAATACCTTCCCTCATACCATATATAGTATATGATCATATTTCCATTAGTGAAGCTGTAGGCTATTTGTAATATGTTTTTTTTTTATGACATATAGAATATCTAATATGTAAACAAAGCCATTCTCCACACAGCCTTAATCAAACTGTTGAATTCTCAAGCACATAAGAGGCTTTGAGTGGAATTCAACTGTTAGGATTAGGAGAACAGTAAACTGTATGTGAACCTCAGCATCAGACACTGATGACCGAGTAGATTAGTTCATGACTGGAGTCTTTATGCTTGCGTGTATATATTTGTGTGTGTGTGTGTGTGTGTGTGTGTGTGTGTGTGTGTGTGTGTGTTTGGATGTGTGCCTGTGTGAATGGTGGGTTACTCCGTGTTAATCCTTTCCATTGGATTCTTTGAATAAACATTCACATAAAAAAAGGATAAAGTTGAACAGCGTAATAGGCCTTTATTTCTTCCAGCCAAGACTATGTTATTGTCTTTGGCCTCACTTTATAAGCATAGTGCAAACAATGATAAAACACCGGGATTAAGATGACATTTTGGGCCATTCTTCTCTTTGAGGGGCTAGTTTCCTGTTGATTCTGCGGTGAAGCACAGCATTACAATCGAATAGCTTCTCACTAGTCCGTGTATTACATTTATTACTAAAATAACACACTCCACGTGGCGTGTTTCGTTGCGGATGTGAAGGTTTTCATTGTGTTTATTGTTGCGTTGGTAAGGGGAATTTCTTTTTTTCTCTTTTTTTTCTTTGTAGCTGCAGTGTTAAAAATAATCGAGATTGTTTTTCCTCAGAAGGATCTTGAGGCAAAAAAGGAAGGGTGCCAAATAATAGCAGACTTTTTTTCCTATTCCTCATTCTAGTCCAGCCACTTGCAAGGTTGTGGTGACAAGCAAGAAAATAAATGTGTCAGCCATAGAGACGACTCACAGTACATTTGGGTTGTTATTTCTGAAAGTATGTTATTTCTTTATTTTAAATGTTTTCTTTATTTTGTTTTGGTCTATTTTCTTTTTCATTATGTGCCTTTTGAACAGGGCACTGCAGCAAAAGAGACCCCCGTCTCAGTCAGTGAACCCTGTATAAATAAATAAATAATATTAATAATAAATCAATATCAATATTGTTTCATCAAGAGATGCAAAAAAAACAGGAGAGTGCATGCAAAAAACAGCGGCCCATTTATATAAAAAAAAAGAGAAAAAAAGTACTTTAGAATAAGTTAGTAGTGTCAAATTGTCAAGATCTGTGAGCATAGTTTTAAACAGTTTTCTTACAATCACCAGGGTACAATATTCCCTGGTCACCTAAGTGCGTGTTTGCCATTGGCCTATGCTCATGACAGCGACCGCTGTAAATTGTAACGCAAGCGAGAAGCCACACAGCACACACCCCAAACTATGCGTCTACGCACTGTTGTTGGGACTGAATTGTGTTGTGTGCATATGAAATAGTTCATGTTGCTTCCCATGCTATGGGCCAAGGTTCGAGATCCATTGACTTAAATGTAAGGCATCTTTCGGTTTTGTCATATAGTGACGCCAAGTTGTTGTGACAATACGAGTAACACGAGGGTGTAAGTTAAACAGACCACAAGTTATTGTGTGCTAAATGTCTTATCACACTTATACTATGATTTTACCTAAAGTTAGCCTGTGGTTGTCAATTTCAATATGACATTAAAGTTAATTAAGATCATTTTTCTTGATCGCTTAAAGATCAGTAAGATCATTAAAGTAAAAGATTTTTTATTTACGATTTACGATTTTTTGGTGAATCTCAACGCCTTTACATTTATTTGTGGGGGTTTTTAGGAGCGTTTTTGCACGATACAGGGATTATAATTTAATCCATGACGAATTTATTATTTCACGCTCTAGTGTGAGAAAAGTAAACGATTGTTTTCACCTTTCTAGCTCCGTGTGAAGGTGCTACCTGTTTCCCATCTCACCTGCAGTGTTTTGCTACAGTTCGTCAGCATGTCAGTAGAGGTTGGAAGGGCGATAATGACACGAGTGTGATATGTGGCGATGCGCGACTCAACTCATTAGCGGTCGAGCCTGTCAGGCTTGTTTCTCTGCAGGAATACTTTAGTTCCACTGTAGCCAAACAGGGCTAGCTAGGGCGAACGTAGGATATTTATAGCATGTTTCTTATTGCATTAATGGCTCAAATGACGCCACCATGTAACCCTCCCATTTTCTCGAAGGGATTTTTTTTATCACGTCTTTGATAGAAAAGACTATCAATGTGAGCTAGATGCAGGTAGATTGTCTATGACTTGGCACTGCGTTGGGTACCGTTCTATCCATTCACGCACTCACTTGCCCAAGGCCTCATTCTTTCAGAAAGAAACCTTCACTAAAGAATGTAGCCTGGAGATGCACAGGGTTTTGAAAGAGGTAGGCCTAGCTGCCTCTCTCACATGGGGTGACATGATTGAGCTGTTTTAGGGTCACATCCGTCAGCCTAAGGAACATGTTATTGAGACCAGAGGGCTTACGTAATACAAATTGTTATGTGTTTATGCACAATTGGTGAAAAATACCCCTAAAACAACATCTAAGCTATGGGTTTTGTCACAAGATCCTGTAAATCGCAATGAATCGGTGCGAGTAAGTGTAAAAACAAGCCTCGGAGATCAGCTGATAGGATGTACAGTATGTTTTTTGGACTTGCCAGAGGATTATTAAATATGCTTGTGTGAATATGTTTTACTCTTGGTATTCTGAGGGTTTAGGAGGATGTTGGCAGCCAGTGTGTGTGTTTTTTGTGTGATTGTGTATGTGTGTGTGTTCGATGTGGGTGTGTGTTTGTATGTGCACGTAGGTGTGTGGCAGAGGGAAGGGACGGGTGTGAAAAACATTGCGAAGTGTTATAAGTGTACGCGTAACCCCCCCTCCCCCTCCCCCTCCTCCTCCTCCTCCCCCTCCCTCCGTCCCTCACGCATTCCTCCTCAGCAGCTCTGTCACTCCTCAGACACGCGGGACCGCCTCAGGGTTCGTTAAAGCCCTGAGGCTCCAGTTCTCCGAGCGCTCCGCAAATTAAACGCAGCGCGCTTGGAGCCAGAAAACTGGTTAGAGCTGGTCTGCTTTCGTGTGAGAGGTGAGCGGAGTGCACTCGCCTCTTTACCCCATCTCCGTGTCCAGAGGAGGGACAGAGTGAAACCCGAGTGCAGTGCACTTGCTTCTTTATACCCAGAGCAGAGGCAGAGTAAAACCACTTGGATTACCCGGTAGTGGGATACTAACATTGGACTTAAAGCAGTAGCTTTGGAAGAGTGGATGTTGGCGGGCTCTCCTTTATTAGGTGAAGTGGAGTTCTACAGGACGGAACCCTACAAGGTGGACCCTTGTGGCAGGATGGCCATGAGTGACAGAGAGGGGGTGGTGGTGACCAGACTGGCTCCTGCCAGGCAGTTACCCCATGCCAGGCTGAGCCGGTTCAGGCTGCGGCCCAACAATAGCTCACCTCTAGTGGGGAGCAGGAACAAGAAGTCAGCCCCCCTGGGTCACACAAGCATCACCAGGTAGGTCCGCATACAAAGTTATGAGAGAGGTGAGGGGTTTAGCTGTAAACTGCTGTAATATAGCTAGAAAATCAGCCAGCCTTCACACTAATAATCATTCAAACAGCAGGAGACCTATTGGAATTTTATATAGAAGAATTAGTATATGCTGTTTACTACCCCTGGTTGGCCTTGAGGTAAGTCCAGAGAATGAGAATCAGAAGACGAAGAGATGCATGGAATGCAATGTAATGCTGAACGGAGTCAGCTCTGGCTGATATGAAGACAACCAGCCCTTTGTGTGTTTGCTGTAGGACGGGTGGTAGGGAGAGGTAGGCTACGTTATGTGAACTCGAAGGTGTGCTATGAAAACGGCATAGTTGAAAGAAAATAAAATACATGCTGAAATTGAGCTAAATTAATCTCAAACTCCGAGGTGTGGTGACGTTGAGACTGATCAAACTGTAGGTGACAAGGGACTCCTGAAGTTAGTTAAGCTCTGATGCACAGTTTGAGCAGCCATGGGTCTATGGTCCGTGCAGTTAATCAACAGTAGTTACCGTATGGTCAACTGAAAAGGGTTGTGGGTTTTTGGGTGGCTTCTTTTGGATACTTCTCTTGGCTTATCTGTCCGTGTTTTACTTCCTTCAGACATCACGTCTGAATGATGTGTGTGTAAGAGAGAGTTGTCAGACGAACAGATGCTGTCGATGCTGGTTCATTGAAGTATAATTACTGGGTTCATAAAGAAGAAATACACCATGCAATACGTCAATTCTATAGGACATGGATATCTGACTTTTATAAAAAGATCCACAATGTTGGAATTATACCATTTTAATAATGCTTTTTGTTAAATATTAATTTAAAAATGATAATTATATTTGTCTCTCGTTGTTGACTGAAAAAGCTAAGAAACAAAAGTGTACCGTGATGGTCAAGGACAAAACAAAATTTGTATCACTAGTTTAGCTTTTTAAGTGGCTAATCGAAACTGGCAATCCCCTATCCAGCTGCATCTGGGCAAAACCATGAAAATCCGTTTACCATGTGAAAAGGCTCTTCTTGATTGCTGTATCAATGGACCTCATTCAAATTTTGCTTTTTAAACAAAACAGGAAAAAGGATCATTTCCTCATTCAATAGTATTCCATTGAGGCAGATAGGAGGAAGTCACTGCATGACAGATCAGGGAGCATAAAAAAATTTGAAGTATCAGTGGTGTTTATTCTCAAAGTATATGAAAATCATACAAGGTAAGCTGCTATCCTCAAACAGTTACATTCTGCTTAGTATTTTACGTAAAAGGTTCAGTATGTGTTAAATTATCTACTGGCGTAGGAAAGCACATGGTGAAAGCCACAGAAACAATTGGAAGGGGCATTTGTATGTTCCTACTTGTTAATTTTTAGCTTGCAGACACAGATCATGTCAACATGCCAACCATTCTTGGATGTCCTAGCCCAAATTGTCATACTTACAGGATGTCTTTTTTTTTGTTCTACTCGTTATGTTTATATGGTGTGGAATGTCTTGATAGATTTGTTGAGTGGTAGAACTGCACACCAAAGCAGTGAGTCAGTCACTTAGTCGGTCGGTCAGTCAATCTGTTAGTCAGTCAGTCAGTCTGTCAGTCTCCTTTTGAAGTCAACAGCTTTCTTCCAGTTGGGTCGCTAGGTTGAAGCCCCATAGAATGAATGGGGACTGTGGCTCTTAGGGTGTAAATCTCTTCTGAGTTACAGTTAGGTACCTATGTATGATGTTACTTGGTAACCCATTGTGACACAACAATATCCTTTGCGCGAATGTCGTGAATCTCACTTTTAAGCAACGCTGTCGTCATACTTTGGCATTTTGGTATCTGCTATTGTGCAGCAAATGCCATACCTTACTGTGGCTATGTCACTGTGTACCTTGTGTGCTATACACAGGAAGAGACAGGACAGCATACTCCCTCTTGTTTATAGGGACACATTTAATAGCCATTGAGCCAAAGGAGGAGTCCCTATTGAACATATGTTAAACTGATATAGTCTCACACAACACGATGCTCATAATTAAACAGTGATTCTGCACAAAATCTTCTGCATATTGGAGTGTTCTTTGAGAGCACTGATTTGATGTGTCTGCTATGCTGCTTCATTCAGAACGTTAAATTTATCTGACCCTGCTGCTCTGGTCATAGAGATTTAGTTGTCTGATCTCTATGGGATACCTGAGGGATTATTGTTACGTATATGTTCTGAGTTTCTCTTGGCCTATCGGTTCCATATTATTGTTTCACTGCGTGTCCTATGGGCAGGTTGTGTTGTGTCAGTCGTGAAGAGACGACGTCACACTGTTTTCAGTCTGACCGCGGGGGGAAACTGAGCGCCATGGCTCTTTGGCGACCCCTAATGGTCACGTGTGACAGTATGCCTCCAGGCTGCCGTTTGGGGAGAACAATAGAAGCCCCCCTTTGTGTCCGCCGGCCCCACGCGTTCCTCCCCTCCTTCCTTTCTTTCGGTCGGAATCGCCCCGCCTCCTTTCCGCCTTTCTCTCTCTCTCTCTCTCTCGCCCTCCTTTTGTCACTTCATCCAGTCTGGACCTCCTGGCTGGGATTTTTCCTGCTCCCTGCATTGCGGCCGTCTTCAACACACCTCCTTTTTTCTGTTTGTTTGGATGCGTGTGTGTGTGGGTTGACTGTGTGTGTGTGTGTGTGTGTGTGTGTGTGTGTGTGTGTGTGTATCTGTGTGTGTATGGGCTGATTCTGTGTGTGTGTGTCTGTGTGTGTGTGTGTGTGTGTGTGTGTGTGTGTATCTGCATGTGTGTGTGTGTGACAGGGATCCCCGGCCCACCGAGATGAACGTGGAGCCCTGGGTGTGCCCGCTCCAGGACCCTCAGGCAGCAGCTGAGCACACGTCTTTGTCCGACTCCTCGCTGACGGCGCCGGCGGCCGTGGACCAGGATCAGCGTCCGGACAAGCTGTGTCTGGACTCCTTCTGGAGCGAGGTGGAGACCATCCGCCAGGGCACCACCGACAGCGACCTCGACGGCAGCAGGAGAGACTCCAAACAATCTGACGGTACGCAACTAGAGCCAGAGACTTCCAAACACTAACCTTAACTCAGTGTATATATCTTAAAACCTTAGTTGACTACTAATTGACTAGGCAACTATTTTGCGGAGATATCCACTTGATGTGGTGTCTAGTCTACTGCTTAAGGTCTAAGGAATGTTTAATTGGTTCCAGATTCATACCTTCAGACTGTTTGGGATCTCTCCTTGGACTGTCAGATAAAGTTAGTTTTACCTAGTTAGCACACAACCTCACTTTGCTGTCTAGGCAGCCAGTTAAAAGCATACCCCGTTCCTCAATAGGGCATGAGTTGGAGTGCCAATGTAGCAGGGATTCCTGAACATCTAATTGTATCATTATTTGATGAGTGAACATTGTTATTCCAGACTGGCACTTCTGCTCTGAGATGCTTATTAAATACTCTCAAGAAATGAATCAAATTCTTGGTCAAACTCCACACCACAAAAAGGAACGTATATGCACAGTGTAAACGTATACATAAGGCAAAAGTATTCCATGTTGTAAGATATTCATGAGTGTGTGTGTGTGTGTGTGTGTGTGTGTGTGCGTGTGTGCGTGTGTGTGTGTGTGTGTGTGTGTGTGCGTGCGTGCGTGCGTGCGTGCGTGCGTGCGTGCGTGCGTGCACCAGAGGGCGAGCAGGAGGAGCAGTGGCTGCAGGACGCCGGCGTCTCCACGCTGAGCGGCGAGGACAGCGAGGAGGATGTGGGGAACGCGGTGCTCCTGTCCACTCTGACGCGGGCGCAGGCCGCCGCCGTGCAGCGCCGCCTGGAGTCCTACACGCTCACGCTGCGCAAGAGGAGCAAGGCGCCGCCCCGCGACGTCAGAGAGGTCTTTGGCTCGCCCCTGGCCCAGGTGAGGGAGCCGCTGCCCTAAAAAAACAACACCTGTGTTTCACACTCCAAACCCAAACCCAAACTGAGGTGAACTGAACCGTGCTGAACTAATGCTGGCCCAGGTCGGTCCGGAACTGTAAACAGGAATAACTGTGGGCAGTCTGAGAAACATATAGGTATTATATAGGTATATTATATCGAGTTAAGTTATACCGTATTAATCATACCTTTCTTTACCCTTAGATACAGTTATTCAGCCTCTTTTTTTGTGTGTGTGTGAAACATTACAATAACAGATATGATAAGAAACCAAAGAGCAGCCTGACATGGATCACTAAATAGATGTTTTGTCCCGATAACACGGCGTATCTTTGGTCTGTCCTTCCTCAAGGGGAGAGGCAGCGTCGTCGCTACACTGTTCCATTGTCATGTTCCGTACAGAACACTGACCTGACGCGGCGAGAGCGCACGCTAAAGGCCACGCTTTGTTTCCGGCCCGTCCACGTGACAAAGGGGACGAACAGCTCAGATCCGTATCACCGCTGCAACACTCCTTTTTTTCCCTCAATCTCCTTTCCTTTGTTAGAGGAGTTTGATAAAATAACGTACAGCGGTTTTAAAACGCTGCACAGTTCTTACCTGGTGTCCACCACAAGTCGCTGCTGTAACTGCACTCCACTTACCGGTACACCAGTAATCAGGGCTAGCAGGGCTAGGTCTAGTTCAGCGCCAGGGTGCAAACGGTGCAAAGCGGGTCATTCCCACAGGGGATGTCTCACTGATATGATCTGATGGGATATTGCTGTGTAAAAGGCCAGATATCCCCACGGTAAACGTGACTGATTCTATCTGACCTTGTGTGTGTGTGTGTGTGTGTGTGTGTGTCTGTGTCATTTATAGACGTCTTCCCAAGCCTCAGTGGTCCCGAAGTCTCTGAACGGCACCGAGCTGCAAGCCCACAACGCCATGGAGACCGTCCCCAAAACACCGCAGCCCGGTAAGGGAGCCCTGCTACTCAAAACGAACGTTATGTTAGATAATATCGTGAGCTATGTTTGGACAAAGATTGACTGTTGACCTAAAGATATTACATAAGAGGCAGGATCGCATGCACCTATTTCCCTAACCGAATGTTTCAGTCAGAAGGGTTATGCACATAATGTTGAGGTGATAGGGATCTACGGTGCGTGCCAAAGGCTGGCGATCAGGTTAAGCTCCCCCTAAAGGGCTTACCTGCTGTAGTGTGTGGTGAGGGAGGCTCCCTGGCTTAGTGGTTGAAGTCTGGTGAGCTGATTGTATAGGTTGTGATTACAAGCTGTCTGGCACCAGTGGCCTTTGTGATGACACGATATTACAGGGAAACCTCCTTCTCAGCCTACCTGGTTACTAAAGTATGACGACTGAGTCATGTGTGTCTGTATGCGGAGCACACACACATTTCACTTCCTGTCTTTCTAACTTATTAAATTACGGAAGCATATACCTCAGTTCAGACGTTTTACAAACTACATACAGGACTTCCGTAAAGCATTTTTCTTTTCATTTTAGATGTAAACAAAATGTTGTAATTAGTTTGTCTAATAGGCAACTCTCTGTGTGTGTCTATGTGTGTGTGTGTGTGTGTGTGTGTGCGCGCGCACATGCGCCCCGTCAGCAGTTCTCAGCCCGGAGCGTCAACACGGAGTGAGGGGTCCCAAAGAGGAGATCTTCATCACAGACGTGGCGTACTGTGAGCAGGCGGTCATCCTCCTCAAACAGGCCAAGCTGCCGCAGCACAACAACCACCACAGGAGAGACGACGGCACGCTGCCTGTGAGCACTCTGTCTGTTTAGCCTGTTGAGTGTAGTCTGTTGAGTTTAGTCTGTGTAGCCTGTTTAGTTTAGTCTGTGTAGCCGGTTGAGTTTAGTCTGTGTGGCCTGTTTAGTTTAGTCTGTTTAGTCTGTGCAGCCTTCGCTCTGTGTGTGTGTGTGTACACGTGTCTCTCTCTCTCTCTCTCTCTCTCTCTCTCTCTCTCTCTTTCTGTCCTACTTCTTTCTTTCAGGTTCTCTCCCTGTCGTTTTGCTCTGTCTATGTTAATCATGTGTTTTTCTTGTAAACTTCTCTTCTTGCTGCTACAATCCACATGCAAGTACGCACACTCGCGCCCAAACACACACATACTTGCACACATAAAAGCATACAAACACACACACACACACACACACACACGCATTTTTAACTCGGCCTCCACGTCATCTTTAATTCACCTCTGTTATGTTAGATAAGAAGCTCATGCAGAAAGAACAAATTGCATGAGGACAAAAGGCAGTGTTGTGATTGGGTTAATATGAAGTGACGTAATCAGATCAAGAGATTTACCATTGCTATTCCATGAAATGTAACCTATAGGAAACCTATAGAGTATCAGAGATCGTTGGAGAATAGAGATTACAGTAACCCTTGAATGTGCTAAACTCAATACCAAACGGAATGCCCGTTAACTTTTGGCCTACTACACTGCTAAAAATGACCATATATAAAGTTAAAGCTGTCTTTGAAGCTCTAATGGTAACAAACCAGAGCCTTTTGAAAGGGCAACTGTTAACATATTTGCAAAGGTACAACACGTTTCTAAAATCTTTTCTTTTCTCATGCTCCCTTCTTTTCCCTTTCCATCCTCCCTCTCTTCTCCTCTCCGTCCCTCTCTCCCTCCCTCCCTCCCTCCCTCCCTCCCAGAGGGTGATCTGCCCCCAGTGCCGCCTGGGTGTGACCCGGATCCAGGACCTGTCTCCAGCGGACCTGAAGAAGGTCCGTCAGCTGGCCCTGATCGACATGACGGCACTGTGTGACCTGCTGGAGCTCGACGTCAAGAGGCACAAGAGCAGCAAGAGGAAGATCCCAGGTAGGCTCACACACACACACACACACACACACACACTTACTTACACACACATACATATACTGTACAAACACAAATATACACACACACACACACACACACACACACATATACTGTACAAACACAAATACACACACACACGCGCTGAACACATACTACAGAGATACACATTGTGAACACCAAGCCCACTTACCCACTCGACAGCTCCAGGTCCACTCCTGTCGACCCGACTCAGTGCGTTCGTCTGGAGATGTGGAAGTACAGCGGTGGACGGCGGAGCTAACCTTTTCCCGTCTTTTCCTTTTTTCCACAGAGAGCGCTCTCTTTGGCGTGCCCCTGGCCACTCTGCTGGAGAACGATCAGAAAGTCAAGCCCAACACCACTGTCCCTCTCATCCTGCAGGCGGTGAGTGCCATCATACTTCCAGGCTTCGTAGATACAAACCAACTTGTGGGCCTGTTTCTTTATGTTACCCTGCGGTATGACGTCTAGTTTGAAGCATACTCTGAAAAGCTAACAGTGATGGGCAAGGCTCCTGTTTTGCGTGAAAGTTTCTCGTCAGTGTGGCCTGGGTTTCGACACACAATGCCTGTGATTGTGTGTGCCCGTTTGCATGCGATTCAGATGGTGTTGGCTGAGTCAATGTTTTCCTTATATCAATGGAGCCAGCCACATTTTTGAATGGTAGCGGCTGTCATCATTGTGTGTATCGAACAGAGCACACACTTCTGCTATTTTCTGTTTGGAAATGCTGAGCCACACCCTGTGCGTGAAAGCAGTTACTCCGTGTAACCAGTAGAGGTGATAGATTCCTATCTCCAACCACATCGCGGTACCTATGCTGAAAACCTTTTTCTGTTACCCTCCCTCTTTCCCTCCGTCTCTCTCCCTCTTTCTCTCTTTCTTCTTTTTTGTCTGCAGCTGCTCTCCTTCCTGGAGAAGAGAGGTGTTGACTCGGAGGGGATTCTGCGGGTTCCAGGGTCTCAGTCCAGAATCAAGGTACAATATCTGAGGGCACTGCACATTCTAGAACGCGCTTCTGCTGCCTCTGACAAAGAACCAGAGGACTTTCTCCTTACCTTACACTGACACAAAGCCAACACTAGAGGGCACTGCTTAGCGCATGTCACGGGTCCCTGTATTCTAAATCCTGCAAGACTGCAGCAAAGAAGGATTGGTATAACGTTGCACAACCACAACTGACAACATTTCGCCCTAGACGTATTTGCTTTTGAGTCAATGTAGCACAATCACACCGATCGTACTTCAGCTGCTCAACCCTCACATTCCTTGTATTCCGCCGCACAGTTCCTGCAGCAGAACCTGGAGAACAACTTCTACTGCAGCCGCGTGAGCTGGGAGGACTTCAGTCCCAACGACGTGGCGGCGCTCCTGAAGAAGTTCATCCGCGAGCTGCCCTCCCCTCTCCTCACCGCCGAGCACCTCAACGCCTTCAGCGCCGTCAGAGGTTAGCCCGCCTGTCACCGTGGGCAACGCGCCGGGGCGCGCTTGCCGTGACCCGCGCGACCCCTTAACCCGTCCCGCCCGACGAGAAAGAAGCGCTGTTGATTTTTTGGGGGGGAAATGTTTGCGACTCGACATACTTTAAATACCGCCGCGGTGTGCTTGTCTCTCTGGTCTGTCAAGCCGTGCATAAAGACCCGCACAAACACCCCGTCCTCCTGGCCTCCTGTCTTCTTGATTTAGCATGCTTACCACGTACAGTGATCACCTAGGCAGCCGTGGCGTGAGAGCAAAAGAATGAGACGCTACGCTAGCTCTGATCGAAGGCAAAACGAGTTGACAGGCATTAGACCAATAACGACGCGTTTCTCAAGAAACATCGCGCATTTGAATAGAGGGAAATATATAAGTGCATTGTGTTAAGTCTGATTGATGACTGACTTTAGGATGCATCGTGCCTTTCTTCTCTTTAAGAAGGGAGCGAGAACTGAAGATCAGATGAGATAACGCGAGGTCTTAGCATTGCTGTTGACGTGGCGTGACGTATTGATCAGGCAGTCACACATGCACACCTGTTACAAGGCAATGCGGAGTGGGGGTTGTGTTTTAAATGATCTGGACTCTCGGTTAGGTACTGTGCTCGTTGGATGAAGTGAGGGGAATTGCTGAGCACCTCCACGTCAGATATGCCCCCTTGGGTCTGCTAATATGTGATCTGCTCATGTTCCAACAGGGGATTGAAATATGCGTGGTCCTTGCCACCAAAGTGTTGTCCCGGAATTGTTAAGGCAGGGAACTTTGGAAAAGATAACCGATCCAAGCATGCCAATCTGAATTGTATTGAAATCAAAATCAAATCAAATGTAGTTGTGTAGCACATTTTATACACATAGACAATTCCACGTTCTTTACACAAGGCAAGCAAAAACATACAAGGATGACATTGAAGACCAAGAAAGAAAAACAATTGGTAAGAAGGAACAATTCAGCCAAATGCAATCAAGAACATATACGTTTTTAATCTGGATGTGGAAGTAGTCAGGCTTGTAGCGTACATGTATTCAACATGTAATAAATGTTTAAGACGGATGAGTTTGTCTGACTGAAATGATTTGAACCAGAGACACAAGCGAAACGCCCTAATGGCCTTCCGTCGCACTGTCATTAATCTCTAGATTCCGTTATTCTTGAGCCATAGACAGAGGAAATGAGTGTGTGTGTGTGTGTGTGTGTGTGAGTGAGTGTGTGAGTGAGTGAGTGAGTGAGTGAGTGAGTGAGTGAGTGAGTGAGTGTGTGTGTGTGTGAGTGAGTGAGTGAGTGAGTGAGTGAGTGAGTGAGTGAGTGAGTGAGTGAGTGAGTGAGTGATCATTTGTCTGTAAACTGTTAGCCTTTGTCTTGAGTGTGTATGTTAGCGTGTGAGAGCACACATGTGCACATATGCTTGGGTGCCATGATACATGACATGAGTGCATATTGACGGTGTGTGTCTGTGTGTCTCTGTGTGTTTAGACATCGGGGATCTGAAGCAGAAGCTCCACATGCTGAATCTGCTGGTCCTGCTGCTGCCTGAACCCAACAGGAACACGCTCAAGGTAACGCCCCTGTGCCAAAAGCAAACATTACAGTTTAAACACATTACACGTCCTGTATGTTTGGAAGCCTAGAAATGGTTTGTCATTAACGTTTTGATTTTTTTTCATATTTATAAACGTTGGTCTTTCCAATACGTCACATGCGTTTATTAAAAGTTTAGTTATGTATAGAAAATCTATGATGTCCTATTAAGCCTGTATAAATAAAGGTACATCCTAGTTTTATAAATACATTTGTTTTAGTCATTAGAGGCAAGGGAGCACAATTATGAGGGACTGAGTGAGGATTTCGATATGTCGTTTTTCATAATGTTTTGTAAGGCAAGGGCAAGATTAATGTATTTGTATGGCACATTTTGTACACAAACGCAATTCAAAGGGCTTGACATAAAATAAGCGTGCACATACAAAGCAAGGAACATAAAAATAAGTGTAAAATAAAATATAAACACCAATAAGATGAGAAGAGTGGGCCTGGTAGTCTGAAAGTGTTAGCGCTAGGGACGCACTTATTTTATCTACCTGACTTGTAGTTTTTACCTTATCTTTTTGTAGGCACTATTTTATGTAAGTCGCTTTTGATGAAAGCATCTGTTAAGTGAATGTAATGTAATGTAATGTAATGTGCTTACATAATGGTATAGGTACATCAACACTGACTCATCCTCGTTCACGGGGACATGCGATCAGTCAACTAGAGCTGCATATAGCGTTGGTTCTTTTCAGTAGGTGTCTGTGGGTTTAGCTGAGCTTACGTAACCAGCCTGCATGGAATTGCTTTATGCAACTGGAAAGGCCTCAGTAAGTGAAGTGCAGTTCATGCAAATCGCCAATTCTATTTAAAGATACATTCGGTACCGATATAGCCTTTCGTGGGAATCAAACCAAACTCAACCTGCACTTGTGCACTAGCTTCTATCAGGCCAAAGGTTTTCATCAGTACCTCCATACTATTAAGTTGCAACTGATCCATGGAAATCCAGATGGTTTTGGAAGTAGAAAAATCCGCAAGAGCAACAAACCCCCTTTGCTCCTGCACCATTTTGCTACCGAGCATTATCAACCGGATATTTAAAATGGCCTCCCCTCCGTCTCTCTCTCTCTCCTTCCTTAGGCTCTGCTCGAGTTCCTCAACAAGGTGGTAGTCCGAGAGCGGAGGAACAGGATGAACCTGTGGGCCGTGTCCACCATCATGGCTCCCAACCTCTTCCTCCACAAGGCCGTGCCCAGTCAGCTGACCGACGGGGCCGAGGCCGAGAAGGGCCAGGTGGAGAAGGCTGCCGACATCATGAGGCTCCTCATCCACTACCGGGAACTGCTCTGGACGGTGAGGCAGGAGACGCAACGCAAGCCCAAATACAACAAATGGAATGGCTGCATAAATGTCAATTATGTATTATAATTTGTTAGGGCCTCTTAGACAATATATAGTAGCGGGCATGTAGGTGACCCTGAGTGTTTTGAAGGGCGCCCTCAAATATAATGTATTGTTATTACTACTAAGTACTGTAATACAATAAAGTATTGTAAAACAGTAAAAAACCCTTTAGGACGGCTCTGGTAATCTATCGTCGTGTCTAATCCTGTTGAATTTCATAAGTGTTGCACAGAAGCATGACTAGAATGATTTGAATTCTTTCAGATCCCCAACTTCCTGATGAGCCAGGTGCGTAAGCTGAACGAGAGCAGTAACCGGCGCTACCAGTTCTACGACCGGCGGATCAAGAACCTGCTGAGGAAGATCGGCACGGACAGCCGTGACAAAGCCGACAAAAACCCCTCCGAGGTCAGTGGGTCTTCACCACTCAGAGCCCACCCACCCTGCTGTACTCTCTGGGGCTAGAAAATTTAATAAAATCAAATGACGCTCTAAAGTCAACAAAAACACAGAATAACGATAAATAAAAATCACAATCTGAATTATATAGTAAAACAGAAAATATCATACTGTATGTTCTATACTAGATATAATAAATATATAATTATAGAGACATAAAGGTCTGTATGGAATAATATAAACATTTAGCTGTGATGTTGTGCCCTCCGTAGCCATGTCGTACAGTGAAGATCCAGATAGGGGACCAGGTGAACAGCACCATGGAGGTTCAGGTCAACATCAGCTCACGGGCCTCGGACTTGCTGGCCAAGTTCCACCGGCACCTGGTCAGCGCCGATAACGGCAAGGGCTCTCGCAGGTAAAACTGCACGGCACCACTAAGACACGATGTGCTATTGCTTTGATAAGTTTGGTACAAAAAAAACGCCTTACTGTACTATACTAAAGTATCTTTTTTTAAACTATGTATTTTATTTTGTCTCCACAGAAATAGCTCTATCAGCTATCCAGACTGTGCCATTTACGAGCTTGGGGGAAACATTGGTAGGTCCACACTTTAATACGCAACCCAGGTCTCAGGGTGTATATGGGTTAAAGCTGCTACATTAATAGGGTGCATTTGTCAGGCAACCTGTACACCACATTTAGCTCACAGTATTAAAGCACTGTGTCTGCATGTACGCTAGGTCAAAATGTGTTGCCAAGCAGCCGTAGACATTGAATGTTTGACCAGGAAGCATTTGAAACTCTTTTGAACTCCTGTGTGCCTACGAGTTCATTAGAAAGGCTCTGGCTTCTCGGTGATTGTAGCAGGTCTGACGTTTGCATGTATTTCTGCTCATTGAACTGATGAGGCTAGCGGAGTCTCATGCAATGGACCGTGCCGAGCGCCGTGCATCTGCAGTTATCAGAGCAGACCAAAGCTTATTCCACACATGTCCATGTTCTCAAAGGAGTGCCTCTGGACTCAGAAAGCTGTTCATATTCTGTTAAACACTGTAAAACGGAATATATTTGTATATGGATGAAAATAACCTGCTAATGTCAAATGTAAGAAGTCATGTTTTGCTTGTCCATCCTAAGTGTTTGGTTATGTTTGTGTGTATGTGCGTGTTTGATTTGTGTGTGTATGTGTGTGTGTGTGTGTGTGTGTGTGTGTTATTGTGTGTGTGTGTGTGTGTGTGTGTGTGCGTGTGTGCCTACCGTAGGTGAGCACCGGCTGGACCCTGAAACACACCTCCTGGACCTCTACAACAGCAACCCTGGAGGAGAGTGGGTGATCAAGTGAAAGCCGGCGGCCACCAGGGGGGTGTGAAGAGCTTAGACGGAAAAACAACATACAGAGACTCACAGATGGAAGGAGAGAGAAAAAAAGGCGGGGGGGGGGGGGGGGTATGGCGAGAGAGGATCTAAAACAATTCACCTCCAGACGGAGACCACATCCCTCTCACCTCTCCTCCTCTTCCTCCCGCGCTCCCTCCTGCCTTACCGTTTCCTGCGTTACCGCAGGGCTCTGATGCCGCAGCCGCTCCGGTGACGCGGCGCCTGCCTCCCAGCCAATCAGGAGGACCGGAGAGGGGAGAGGCGGCTGGGGCCGTTTGGCTCGTCAGCCACGCTCTCAGGCGATCAACTCCGTCCGTGATAGAGCGTCCAGATGGGGGTGCAGAGCACCTCTGGCTACAAACATGGCAACCGCCCGCTTGACTGAGCGTAGCTTTCTCTCTCTCTCCCTCTCTCTCTCGCTCTGTCTCTTGCTCTCTCCCTGACTGTCTGTCTCGCCATATATCCTTCTTTCTTTTGTTGCACTTGATTTTGATCAAAACGCACTTTGAAAGAAGTATGTATTACCGTTTTTTTTCTATACTTTATTTGTCACATAAGGGGTCTGACCTTGATTGACTGATAGCCCCTGTCTCTGACATTCTACTCTGGCTCTCTCGCTCTCTGGCCTCAAAACTGACCTCTGAGCCAGATGGAGAGTTGTATTGTGTACAAAGACATTCTTCGATTCTTTCTTAACCAAGGGATTTGACTTGCAGCCTTCAGAGCTGTTGTCCTACCTTTTAAAAGGGAGCTGTTACCGACGGGATGGCGAAGCTGGACTTCAGCATTCTTTCTTTATTTGTTGTTGTTGTTGTCGCCGTAATGGTTGAAATTACCGGCAGGCTCAAAAAGTATTGCATCTTGTGATTGATTATTTATATTGAATGTGATGAGGATACTGCTGTATTGTGAATGCTACTACGATGACTTTGGAATGGCGATGAGTTCGACGTTACAGTATACCATAGCAGAAGCTCTTCCACTCGCCTTTTGTGGGGATGTTACAGGGTTCTTGTACATTTTATTTTGTATCGAGCTGAATTTGGATCCACTTTTTTCTGTATTTCGCTTTTGTATTTCTCTTAACTTCTTTATATTGCCAGTTGGAAAAAATACATTTCAGTTGTAAATAGTGCTGATTTATATACTTTGACAAGGTGTGGAAATTTGGCAACGCTACATGTTTCTGCAGTTCTTACTTGACACATTGATCATGATTGTATTGCGTTTTATGGGAAAACACATACACACAAAAACAAACACACACACACATACACAGGGTAAGCAAGCATCTCCACTCCTATTAGGTATTATCTTTCCTTGTGGGGATGGGCCTTTTTATGTGTCGATATTTGATGCTATTGTGCAGCCATTTTGTGTAAATGGCCTCTCGGGCTGCATGGCCAGTCTAATGGCAAACAGGAAGAGCAGCATTCATCACAGGCAGCAGCCCCAGCTCTATCACTGTCACCGCCGACAGCCATGATGGATCCTGATGATGTCCTGTTTACATGCACCGCAGAATCACACCCAGGAATCACATCCCCTGCTTCAAAGGGGGACTGTAATAAATTGGCGCCATAAATTGTATTGCTCTGGACACCGAATGTAAGGAGAAAGTGTGTGTGGATGGGGGGTAGGGCTGTGTGTGTGTGTGTGTGTGTGTGTGTGTGTGTGTGTGTGTGTGTGTGTGTGTGTGTGTGTGTGTGTGTGTGTGTGTCGCATTGTGTAGAGGGACGGCCTGCTTCGTTACACAAGCCCAATTGCCGTGTCCCAGTGTCCAGGGCTCTCCACTTCACTGCCCCAGCACAAAGGCCTGATGGAAAGACCCTTCTGCTGACTGGAATCAGCACAACTAGGTCACCTCTACAGCCTTCTCCCAGAGGGCAGGCGGTGACTCCACTATATACCCAGATCCTTCCCCTTACCACACAGATGTGTTGGGGCGCAAACACACACTAACACGCATACACATGCTTTACAGACCACAGACACGAGTCTGTGCAGATGAATAATGTTACGTGGACCTTTACATGAAGGGCCAACTTGTGCGGTTTTTGCAGTTTATGTTGTATTGTTGAATGGCCAGTGTGTGGGTGTGTGTGTGTGGGTGCGTTTGTGAAGAATAACGTAAGAATCATACAGTTGAAGAGGAGATACTGGGCGCATAAATGTTAAGCCTTCGTGGTAGTATACCAAAACAAATGGTAATTAATGACAGAGGGTGATCTCTGAATATTTTGGACACAAGAGTATTATACTCATCTGCTTTGAGGTGTCTGGTAGACTGTCATTCTACTTCAGCCGCCAAGTTGTAGATGTCGGTATTGTTGAAAAGAAAAAAAAACTGTCATACAGTCATGCCTGCCTTTGCAGTTTACAAAAGTCATTATTTTCTATTTATCTGTGAAAATAGCATAGTGTATTATTAGATTGTGTAAATCTCCTTTGTGAAAAGTTATGTATTTGTTAATAAATGGGAAATCAATATTTCAATCTGTTTTTTGAGATGTTTTGTTTTCGGCCTGAAAAAAAACAATGGTTTAAAGCAGGTATATTTTACCAGAGAAGAAGGATTGTTCATGCATATGAATTCTGAGATGTCATGATTCCCATTTCATTAGAGCGCCTAAGCAGTTTCTACAGAGGGAGGTACCACAAAACACACACTCGCATGCACACACATACACAAGCGTAAAACCAACAGGAACACAAGAAGAAAAGAGGAAAAATCTATATTGTGGTAATGGTTTATTCCACCAATCTAATCAATTGACAGATTAACCTTGCAGTGCTTGTTGCTGGAGTGGGCCGTGCTCCTTCACTGCTTGATTAATTATTACATTGTTCCCTAGAAAACCCTACCTCAGTAACTGGCTCATCCACTCTGATTATTCAAGGTCTCATGGCGGCAAAAAACAAGCCTGAACGAAAGATCATTTTTTTATTTTGGTCTTTATGGTACAGATTTTCAAATCTAATCTAAAAATTGATCAAGATTGAGTGAACACTCATAACTGAATTTTTTTGTTTATTGAAAATCTAAAAATATCAAAAAATATTGAAGTCTCCTATACCATACACACACACACACACACACACACACACACACACACACACACACACAATCACACAATCACACACACATATAAATTGTAGTGAATTATTATGCAAATTGATGATTCAATTCAAACTATGATGGCAATTTCCTATCACAGCCAAGTACGGTTATTGTTGTGTGGCTGTTTAGTTAGGCTCTGCTTCCTCCCTAAGCTGGGTAATGACGCAGGCAGAAACAAAATGCCTTCCTCACCACCAAAAACCTCCAACCCAGACACTGCTACAGTCATAGATCTGAAATGAGTAGAACAGACATACACCTTTGCACCATGGACACTTGCGATGCAGTACAAGCACACCTTATTGCACTGCAGCCTAAACTGTCATGGACTGAGCATCTTCTTTTTTGTCACATTCATTGCTATGAAACGTTTTAAATTAAGATGAATAAACAACTTCTCGTTCCCACTCTGCTCATTCCACATCTATGGCCCAGACAGCCACTGCACCTCTGCCAGAAGGGCCCCCACCTACCTTCCTGCTTGCTTGCATGTCTGCCTGTTTGCCTGTCTGTCTGTCTGCCTGCCTGCCTGCCTGCCTGCCTGCCTGCCTGCCTGCCTTGCCTGCCTGCCTGCCTGCCTGCCTGCCTGCCTGCCTGCCTGCCTGCCTGCCTGCCTGCCTGCCTGCCTGCCTGCCTGCCTGCCTGCCTGGCTGGCTGCCTGCCTTCCTGCCTGCTTGCCTGCATGCCTGCCTGACTGACTGCCTGCCTGCCTCCTAGCCCGCTGTCGATTTAAATGACTGTAATCAGAGGTTGAATAGCAATCAGCTGCTGTGCAGGCGGCTCTGGCGCGACGCCTGACCCCATTAGCTCTCTCCACCAATCAGGCGCGGGAAGACCCATTCATGGGTAATTATGGTGTGCACTCTGGATGCGGCCATTTCCCCGTCCTTGAGGTGAGGAAGCGGACCTCTCCGTTTTGTCTTTTGCCCGTTGGACGGGAGTACGGGGAACATTACCCGTTGGACGGGAGTAGGGGGAACATTGCAAAAGGAAGTGCCTCCCGCCAGAGATTTGGGATTCAGCTTCGCACCCTCCTCCCCGAGCGACTGAAAGGCCTCGGCCGCGTTCCAATATGCAAAGAGAGAAAGTCAGGAACAGGGAGTTTTTGCGTCTGTGAATGAAAGTGTCTCCATCCTCAGTCACATGACAAGCCCTCCCTTCCCTCCCCTCCCCTCCCCAACACCCCTTCTCCCCTCCCTGCCAGCCCCTCCACCTCCCCCATATCCCCCCACTCATCGTCCTCCCCCCCTCTCTCCGCTCGCAGGCAGGGGTGGAATCCTAGCGTTTATCTGTAGCATCCAGCCCTTGCGTCTCCTAGCAACGTGGCACGGATCATTTAGCTGTCCCCGTGCTCTATTGTCCAATTACCATGCGTGTGCCAACTACCTCCATTCACCACTGCTGCGCTTTTATTTTAATACTTCCTGTCTGTGTTCAGGCCTAACACCATGTTTGGCTTCTCTGTGTTTCGTGCGGTGACTGACTCTCTCTGGCTTTCAGCCGTCTGCTGCTGTGTCGATGCCGCACACACACACACACACACTCCAGGCAGAACAACGTACAGAGCCACAGAAGACGATACACACTGTCACAAACTGTCTGTCAGCTCCAGAAGATGTATGAAGTGCATGTGCGCACACGGCACACACACGCACACACACACACACGCACAAACACACACTAGATCCCCCACACAAACACATACACACACACACCAACAATCAAAAAAGAGAGACAAAACTTAACCCCTTAGACTAAAAAGAAAAAGTCTCATTCAGAATCAATTAGCATTTAAATTAATGAGACGCGCACTGAGGAGAATGGCACGCTATCTGTGGTGCGCTGCCGAGAGCTGATTTGAAATCTGCATCAGGAAACAGACTGATACAGTCAAAAGAACATCAAAGACATTCAAATATCTGTTTTTTTGTCCGTTCCAAGGAAATCCCTTTAATTAAAAACAAGAGGTTTGAATGGGATTTCAATATGTGCACTAAAAACAGGTTCATAGTCAAGAATAGAAATTTCCATATAAAAAGTGCCATTAATAAAGCACATAATTAAAGATGCAGTGATGAGATGAATGGACACTCTTTATCTTTAAATATTCTTTAGACAAAATGTGTAAAATGAAAACTGCACCCGGTCAAAATGTAACGAAATACATTTAACCAGCCAAGTTAATTTGAATACTTATTTCCTACTGAATTCAAGGGAACGTTTTTCTTCTAAAAGAAATATATAAAACATAGCTTAAATGTTAGAGATTTAAAAGATGTGCAGATATTTTCTCTTCATAAATAACGATGCAATCATATTGAAAAATACAAATGAAGGTGGCATACTGTGTAAAATGGTGCGGACCTAGATACCATATATAGTTATATTCCATGCATTCTTTGTGAGGGTAGAGCAGCGCTTCCCAACCTTTTCCAACCCGTGGCACACTTACATAAACACATTTATTGCGCGGCACACCCCACACGTAAAACTGTATTGAACTTAATACAAAAGATTTATTTATCTTTCCCAAATGTGACTTTTCCACATTTTCCACGGCACACCGGTTGGGAAATGCTGAGGCAGAGGCAGTGTGGCTGACAGTCTGACAGTACCGTGTCACTGCATGTGTGTCAGCTGGCCCTGGAAAACGTCTCTGAGTGACACACACCTCATCTTACACACACAGACACCACATCCCCAGGGTCACAGCCTAGTTTGTCACCGCGTGTGTGTGTCCGCCCGTGTGTTTCTGTGAGCGCTGCTGTCACGGGGTCCGCAGTGGACAAAAGGAAGTCTCAACTGTACTCTGGAAAGGCCGGGGACAGGCTTTGAGAAGGACTGAAGACTGGAGCTCGGGCCCCTGGAAGTAACAGGGACTGGAGATGGGACTCTGGAAAGGCCAAGGCCAGGAGACGGGTCTCTGGAAAGGCTTGGGACCGGAGCTCGGGAGAGGCTGAAGACTCAGCCCAGGTCACTGGAGAGACTTCCTGCTGAATAATGTGCCGACCAGCGCGGTAATCAGGGAGGAGACTGGTCCAGTAGTCCTCCAGTTTAGCAGAGACCATGCTATATTTAGCAAGTAGGGCCTGACATTGGCTGACCTCTTCCAGGGTACTTTCCATCACTGCATGGTGCGGTTTTGGTTGGTTTATTCTCTCATGGGATCCGGTTTGGACAAAGGAAAGACGCAACTGCGGCAAATAAAATAACGACAAAACAGGCCCACTGGATCAGCCACAAACAAACACGTCAAACTCAAACCCTGAACAAAACAGGGCACTTTAATACAAACAGAGATTGCAAATGAACCAGTGTACATTAGGCACTCAGTTGGAAACAATTCACCAAAACACAACATGGATGAAACCGAAACACAAAGAAGAACGCTGGCCTGCTCCTCCACAGCACTCCCCTGACAGCTGAGGATCATGTTTCATGTGCGTCTGTGTGTTTACTTGATTCAGACACAAAACTGGACCAGAATTGTTTTTTATTCTCTGCGCACACACATACACAGACATACACAGACACACAGACACACACACACACACACACACACACACACGCACGCACGCAAGCACGCACGCACGCACGCACACACACACACACACACACACAGGCAAGCTTACAACGACCTCTGATCCCAGAGGGAAAAAGGAGACACGACAGTGTGTGGGTGCAGCGGAGGCTTTCCCTGCAGCTCCTTGCGAGTTCTGCTCTTTCCTACAAAAAAATGACAGCGGAGGAGGAGGAGGAAGAGGGACTGTCCTAGCATGACTCACGAGTCGTGACTCCCCCACCACAAAGCCACTCCAACCCCACATGCCTTCCCCCTCCCTCCCACACTCTCCATACCGTCACTCCATACTGTCACAGCAGGACCCCCCCCCGGACCCTCCCCTCTACCAACTCCACGTGCCCCCCCCCCCCCGTCCCCCATTTCACTCCCCGCTCACGCCTCCCATTTCCGTGGCGTCCCAGAAAGAGAGAGGAAGAGGAGGAGGAGGAGGAGGAGGGTAGCCTGGAACAGGAGAGGAGAACTGCAGGGATGCGGCAGCGACTCCACCCAAGCGAGTAGCTCGTGACGAGGATGGTCCATCCCCCTTCGTCACAACTCGTAAATTCACTCGGCAGAGACGAGGCCCTCAGCACCCTCTGGGATCAGTGTGTCCCCCCGGAACGGGCCCTGCCTACGTCAGAGGAACCGCAGAGGAAACGTGCCACTCTTACTTCAAACAGCTGCACTGCTGGGTGGAGGGCGGGAAGGGCGGGGCTTCAGGTCTTTGCTTAGAGGCCACGCCCACTATGTATGTGTGTGTGTGTGGCGGGGGGGATACGTGTGATGATGCCGACAGGGGAAATGCTGAGGTCAGTGAATCGTGAGAATCTGTGGACTGTGGAGGGGTGGGTGGGAGTTGAAGTCATCATGGAGGATGATGAGGACAATGATGATGTATAAGATAATGATGATGGCCATGATAACGATGAGGATGAACCGGAATGACATCTTGCACAATTCGACACACGACACAGTCAGTTGCAGCTTGTATTCTTTATGTTCATTGAAGAAAAAAAAGTGTTGCTGAGCTTTATTCTAAATGGTTTCATAACAGAAAATGAATCCAAAAAAACTTGGAAAATCTGTATCCAACATTTTCGTTACGCTTTAATTGTTTTGATTCGGTTTTATTGAACATCATGTTGAGTTTCCATTGACGCCCTGTTGTCCTGAGGTCACCCCTTTTCTTCCTGGTTATCTCCAGTGTTCTATGTGATGTGTGCCGTGTAACATGGACTGGTATTTGTAGCCCTCGTTGCGGAAGAGCAGCTTCAGCTGTGCAGTACCGGTCTCTGCTGCTTGACTACAGTGTTGCCTCCAGTCATCTTTCTGTCTCTCCCTCTCTTTCTCTCACCTCTCTGACGCGCCCTTTCTCTCTGCCTCTATTTCTTCATCTCTGTCCCTGCCTCTCTTTTTTCTCTCTCTTTGGGTTTCTCAGCACGCAGACTACCATCACTTTCCATGTGCAGTTCACTTTATTTCTCCTGTGCATTTCACATTATTTCTCTTTTTCTTTCTTTCTTTCTTTTGTTCTTTCTTTCTTTCTTTTGTTCTTTCTTTCTTTCTGTTGTTCTGTCTTTCTTTCTTTCTTTCGCTCTCTCTTTCTCTCTCACTCTCTCTCTTTCTTTTTCTTTCTCGCTCTCTCTTTTTGCCTGGTCGGCCTCCCAACTATTGTGACCATGGCAACTATCTTGGAATATTGTCTGTGGACACATTCACTATTACCAGGTCACTGCCTTACAGCCTCTCTGTCCCCTTTTTTACACACACACACACACACGCACACGCACACGCACACGCACACGCACACGCACACGCACACGCACACACACATACACACACACAGGCACACACACGCAGGCACACACACACAGACTGTCTCTCTCTCTTACTTCCCCTCAGTCTTTCAATATTAGTCTTTCATTATCATGCTTCCCTGTCGTTAGTTCTCTCCCTTCTTTTTCTGCCTCTCTTCTTTCTTTTTCACTCTCTCCATCTCTTTCATTCTCTCTCTTGCTGTTTCCCCCTTTATCTCTCTCAAAACAGCCTTTCTCAAACACAGACACACACACACACACACACACACACACACACACACACACACACACACACACACACACACACTCCCCCCACCAAACAGTCTCATTCTATGCCCTGTCCACTCAAATCATCAGCCACTGAGGCACAAAGCTAAAAAGATAACCATGGCAACCAATTTGAGGCAATTTCAGTAATAATATGAATTAGCCGCAACTGAAATTATCTTGGACAAAAAGAAAAAGCTCTTAGTTCCTGCCTTTTAGTAAACTGAAATAGAACATTGGTAAAAATGCTTTCATGGTTGGAGGTTCAATGCAAAAAATTACGTATATGCACACACTTTTGTACTTTTGATTCTAATTTATCATGAATTTTTTCAGAAATCATGCAAACAATTGCGTTGCATTTACATTTTTTCTTTTCTTTTTTTACATTGCGACAATATTTTAAATTTCAACATAAAATATAACACATGCACATACAGTACATGATTCATATCTATGCATGAGTGACAGTTGGCTAAACGGCCCCAGCCAAGCATGAAAATCAACATAAATTCCCTTAGGGCTGAAGGTCTATGCCCTGGTACAGTCCTGTTCCCTATGTCTGTGTCCCCAGACACAACACACACACACCCACCCACAGACACACACACACACACACACACACACACACACACACACACACACACACACACACACACATACCAAAAACATGCATGCATGCACACAAGTACACACACACAAACAAGCAGACAGTAGCCTGAAGTGCTTTAGGGTGCATACCAATCTGTGAGAGCAGATTCACAGGACAGGGGTAGAGACTGATGATTGTGGTTATCTAAGATGGGACTGGAGCTCATTGAGAGCATTGTGATTTATTTCTCATTAGAAGATCTACAGTGCAGCCACTTTTATGACACAACCCTCCACATTTATATATATAATGATTAATACTGAATACATTTGTACATTTTATGATTCTGTTGTACAATAATAATTATTTTAATAATTGTAATATAATTAATTTGCGGTACTCACACACTGCAAAAGGAAATATAAAAATATAGTATGAATATACAAATAGTTAAATCGGGTCTATCTGAGAAATAAAATGGTTCAAGTTGAAAATGTTATTGTCAAATGGGCCAATTAGTAGTGACTTCATTCTTATCCCCCTTCAAAAAGCACCTGCTGAGGGAAACGGCATCGACACGCTGGATGAAAGAAAGAGTGAGACGTTGCTCAAGTGAGAAACAGTCGGAGCACTAGAGAGAAAGACAGACACACACACACTGGCACAGACAGAGAAAAAGACAGAGAGAGAGAGGGGGGCTGCCATTAATCTCCCCACCTCCCTCCTCTCTGCTTTTATGAATTGCAGCTGGGGCTGCAGATAAAAAAGGGAGGGTGATTATCTCAATCAGGCGGCTGGGTGGAGGTATGATCACAGCACAACAGAACGGAGGCCAGGGAGAGCCATCCACCTTCACGGCCCGTCGGGTGGTCGAGAGTGACTGAAGAGAAAGAGATGGGAAGGGAGGAGGACTCTGGGGAAAGACGAAGGAGAGGAGAAGAGGATAAAGGAAGTAAAAGGGGGATAGAGAGATAGAAACGGAGGTGAACATTTTGGAGAAGAAGGGGAAGCCGATGTGAAAGGACAAGTGAAGCAAAACCGTTTATGAGGACGGAGGACATGGGGGGGGGGGGGGGGGGGGGCTGTACACTGATCACAATGAAAGTGCTGTGAAAATGATGGCAGATCCTGAGGCATGCGTCACCAAGTGGGACACCGGGACAAAGACCTGGAAGCTGATGGTTGGTTCTGTGGGAAAGAGGGTGAGCCACTTACAGACAGGCCAGAGAAGAAGAACAAAAAAAAAAACATCCAGACCCAAAGGACACTCTGTAATACCACTGCTGGGAGATGGAAGAAGAGATTAGGAGGAAAAGGAAATGCTGTGCGATTGAAATGTACCAAGATAGAGAGACGTGACATTGGGGGAAGCCACAGGAAATGGTTTGAGATTAAGGGAGGCATTGTGGGTAAATAGCGTGGTGGTGATAGTGGTGGTGTAGTGGCTGTTTAGAATATGGTTTGTTGTTTATCAAATCATCGCAAATATTCACATTCATTCCCATCTCTGTCTGCTTTCTGACTGCCACTCATGAAAGCTGAACATTTCAAATTCACTGTGGCAGAAAGGCATGTCAATAACGATCAATAATCATTGCATTATATAATATTTAATATAATGTATTCCAAAACTCCAAAGTAGTCAGCTGGTATTACGTTACAGGCTTATGAATATCACCATGTTTTAAAAAAAAATGCTGTATTTCCATAGATCTTCTGATGATTTTAGGGAAAAGGTTCATATATTTCAGATAAGAAAAAAACTCAAATAACATCATGTGATAAAAAAAACTTATGATAAAATCAATAGACCCCACTTTCCTAAAATAACATACCAAGGAACAATGTCAAGAAAAATTCAAATGGAAGGTAAAAAAGACCGACTAAACTGATATATCTCTACATTCCCATCCACAAGGACCACTCTCTTTCTCTCTTTAACATTAACTACACTGGAGAAGCCCCTTCTTATAAGACCTGGACCAGTACCCGTGTTGTGAATTTCACATATTATATTCTAAAAAGGTGAAAATAAAGAAACATTTATTGATTTTATGGGGTTATCCACACTCCCCCGGTTAGGTCCTATCGTATGGGGATCTAACACCATCAGAACACAGACAGAGAGAAGGGTGGCAGGGATTGATTTGTCGTTTCTGCCTGGAAATTCAAAGATAAGGGAAAAAAGACAAATGAGAGTGGAAATGGGGGCATTTCGCTCTGAATATCAATAGTTATGGATTGTTTTAGCTCCTGTGTGAGAAGCAACACACGTATTTGAGCTTCCTTTTTTGCCTACATCAACTCTCACCGTTAATTTCAATTGGTTCTTGATCAAATAAATAAAAAAATGTATTTGTACAGTAAGACCATTTTGGTCACAGTGCCATCTTTGAATTTCCAGGCAGAAATCACAAATACATTCCTTTCACCGTTCCCCCTGTCTGTTCTGCTGGTGTTCCTCCTCCTCAATCATGGGAGCATGTGTGATTTTTAGTTTGCATAGGTCAAAATTTGAACATGTACTTCAAAAATGAATATTCTGAACTAACAACTTCAGTGGCATCGGTACACAGACTACCTACCCTGTGCCAGTTGTGTCTATCTGATTTGATTAGGCTAACTAAACTAACATTTTAGATTTATGAAAGAGATCACTTGACCTTTGCATGAGCTTTACCTCTGAGTCTGAGAAAAAGCCAAGGTAGTCATAGGCCAAGTCCCCTGTGATTGCATGGTTGTTTGTGACAGTGTGTGTGTGTGTGTCTGTGTGTGTTCTACACAAACTCGCAGCTGCCTGGGCCTGCATGCACCCTGGGGCTGTGCTTGTGTTCAACCAATGTTCTGTTTAAACAGTGCATGAGTGAGATCAAGAAGCAATCAGTAGTGAACTGCCAGGACACATAGAGAGAGCCTCAGGGAATGAGAGACTACAAGGGGAGAGGTGGAGAGAGAGAGAGGGCAAGTGGGGGGAAGGAAGAGAGAGAAGGATGTACAGAGAGAAAGAGGGGGACAGAGGTGGTTGAAGAGGTGGACCTGGGGAGTGACGGGGTCGGCTCTCTGTTTCCGCCTGATGCAACACCTGTGAGTCCAGGTAGAGGTCAAACAGTGACTAGGAAACACAAGTCTGAAGGAGAAGACATGATTGTCATGGGCCAACAGATAAGCACTAAACAACACTAAAAATAGATAAGAAATATTAAATAAATGGACTGGAGGTTCTGAGTTGTGTTTTACTTTCAGTTAGAGCCTAATGTTGACTCTTACAATAATGTGTCAACTGTAATTCATGTCTACTGTATAGGTGCAATGATCAATGTAATAGTTGAGGTGAGGTTTAGGGCTAGGTGGTAGTACTGTTTAGGCCAAATTACGATTTAATAAATGAATAAAAAATGTAATTAAACAGCAGATCATTTTCAAAGTAGATAAAGCAATAGACAGGAGTAATTTCCTTTAAAAACAAAGCCGCAGAATCCATTTAGGGTTGAATCATACAAAACAACATGACACCTCTGTCTCTGCAAAGGCAATCGACCAACATTTCCAACATGGACAATGATCCTTCTTCCTTCGAAGCTTATTGAGACGGAACAAAAAACAACACATTGGTGTTTTTAAGTTGCTGTCGCCCTTGTAAGTGCAACATCTCGCACATCAGCCGGGGAAATCAATAGCTGTGTCCGCGCGGGTCCCCCTACCATGTAGCTGGTGGCAAAAAACGATAAGTGCACCAATGAGCACAATGATTGGCCCTGGTGACAATGGCAGTTAATGACAGAGAGGAGTGGGGTTGGCTGGGAGGGGGATGGGGCGGCAGACTGTTTTCAAAAGCTTACATGTTTTTTAGGGGGTATTATTTATAAAGCGACGCGTGGCCAACAGTGGCATATTTTAGGCTGCGTGAAGAGGCTCTCTTCAGAGCGCTGCTAGCTCCAATTAAATCAAAGGCTTGGAATCCCCGGGAACATCACAGAGGCGGAACAAAAAGCTTTCAGCAGGTTTTGAATGTAGCCAATTTGCAGACAAGATGTGCATTTCAATGAGTCATTCACCGGGAGTGAGTTGTGGATGCTAATAAAAACAGGGGGCATGTTAAAAGAAACGAAACACTGATGCTTATTTGTAGTGCTAGACTTTAGAGGGGAAAAGCCCTGTGTTTCATCTCAATAACTCATTCATTGGCAGGATAACAAACAGTTGGAGACATAAAAAAAATCAATTCAAGTCCGCAGTTCTAGGGTGGAAAATGATGTATTGCTGATAGGTCTTATGGAAGCCTTGATTGCCTTGTGGAAGGTATGTTGGTGTCTAGTCAGGACAGTAATGATTGCTGACAAGCGAGACCTGAGGTGAGAATGGAGCGATAGCGCATCATAGCGCACCACACACATTTCTGCTTATGGCATCGTAGTCTAGTTTCAACCACATCGCCGAAGCAGGCTAGTCAGGACATGCTTCATTTCATTTGCCAGATAGGTTTGGCAAAGAGAAAAGGTCTAAAATAATGTTTGGGTGAGCATTACATTTAAAAAAAAAAAAATCTCCTGCAATTAACCAAAAGATTTTGTTTCAGATATAGATAGATTTGTTGTATCCATTTAAATGATAAGATATAAGCATTGTGTCATGTAAGATATTCTTGCAAGTGGCTGAATATTCATGACCCTGACTAGCCCTGGTTGGCCCTGTAGTTGGAACCAGACTATACTAAACCATCTTCAGTGCCGTGAACCTGGAGAACACTGGAGATTATGTCAGCTAATCTCAAAGCATGAAAGTTTAATGAGTACAAAACTATTACACATCAGGCAGCGTCTGGGGCTTGGCCTGTTATTGACTTACTCTGTGCTCACACACTAGGAAGCCGTACAGACCACACACAAAGGCTGTCTCTTCTTCTCACATGCACGCACACACTCACACTCACACACACACAAGCACACACAAACGTTTGTGCTCACACACATGAACTCTGTTTTACGTTTGAACACAAGCACAAACACAAAATTAGACACACATATGAACTCTCTGTCTGTCTTTTTTATGTCTCTCTTTCTTTATTTTCTCATGTCTTTATTTTTCTGGCATTGTTCTGCGCACTCACAAATAAAGCACATTGAC
>JAPMUY010008121.1:0-40000 GCA_026901105.3 Galaxias olidus
AATAGTGCAGTGGCTAACTCAGGGTGTACGCAGGTTCTTAAAAAGTATTAAAAGGTAATAAATCTATTTAGTGAAAACTAAGACCCTTAAAAAGTATTAAACGTCTTAATTGATATTTTACGTGTTATACAAGGAGGCAGCAATTAAGGTGATAGACAACATAATAGACATAATTTAAACCAAAAAATAGTTTTGCACTGAAATTATTTTAAAACCCTCGAGACATTTGTAAAATAAAACACAGTATGTTAATAAAGCATTTATTTACAATTAGAAAAATTAAGATTCAGTAACTAGATGCAAAGCTGTTGGTCATGCTATGAACTGCCCTATAGGCTAAAAGATTCTCAACAAATTAAGAACATTTTGCAGAGTAAATAAAGAATAGGCTATAAATAGAAGGTAAATCAATTGTAAATAAACATTAAAGCTTACTCAGAGCCTGGTAATAGACAAAGGCTAGTTGCATCTAGGTCAGATTTTTCACCATGAATATAACATTGTTCGCGTTAACCAATTTTTTTCGCTCTTTTCTTACAACTGAAGCTTAAGTACTTGCATGTGTCATCTCAAATGTCTGTTACACTCCACCATCAAAATAAGGAATTACACAAGTCAACCTCACATGCTGTCATTGTTTCTCATCCAGTGACTTTCAGCTGAGGCGCTTCATTTTTTGCATTGCAGTTCACAGTTTGGAAATTCACAACGGGGTTAACGGTTAAACTGGAAATCGACGCAACCCTGGCCACAACTAATGTGACCTATTTTAGAACTAGAAGGCTCTTATTTTCTTACCACGGGGCATAGTTAAGAACATTGAGTTCCTCCTAATTTGGGATGTTCATAACGACTAATTTCCCTGACGGTTAAATGGAAGTTTAAATGTAGACTAGTCGACTAGTCTAAAATGAAGAAAAGACTCCAAAAAATTCCCCCCCCCAAACTTTTGGGGGGGGGGGGGGGGGGGGGGGGGGGGGGGGGGGATTCCCCAAAAAACAAGCTAAACCATGACGAACAAATAGTCAATTCAATATATAAAATCCCTTTAATGTATACTAATGAACTGCAATACATAAACATACAAAAGTAGGCTATATCTTATATTAGCCGCTGTTAACCCCTCCACGATTCTTCAATTTACGCTCAGTATATTTTGAATGCTACGTTGTTTTGATACGGTGTCCAAAAGTCCCCTACACAAGACATTACGTACTTTTTTTTATCTAGCATGGTTAACATTTATAACGGATGTAAATTTTTTAAATAGCAACTTTTGACTATGTCAGACACAACATTTCAGTGCACATTATGTGAATATGTTATTTAAATGAGTACCTTAATATATATATATATATATATATATATATATATATATATATATTATAAACTTAAACCAAAAAGTATGTCTGGTGCCGACTAGCAAGGGCAGCAACTTTTAACTGACTAGTTGGTTAATCACGCACATCCCGACTCCCAATACTATAGCTAAAAACAAAGTAACGTTACCCAACTAGTTTCCTCATCTTGGAGAAATATTTAAACAAACACGTGAAAAGGCAATCAGGAATAATTTTATACATAGAACATTGTTGGCAGTTATTTTATCGACAGTTTATAGAAGTAATGTTACCTGGCAAATCAACTTGATATTCATGAATGAGTTAATAAAACTGTTTTTTTTTCATACTCACAGAGCGATTGCATGGTGTCAGAAGACTTGGATCACACTACATGAGCCATATGGAGTAATTTTATGGACATTTGTTTCCCTGTAAGAAGCTGAAGAACTGGACTCCATTTACTGCAAATTTTTAAAGAAAGCTCCCCTGCCATATATTGACAGACCTATCTACGCAAGTACGCTGTTCAACAACACATTTGCATCTTCACGCAGTAATCGATGCAACGCTGTTCTTTCAGGCCTCCCCACCAAACTACTAAACCGGCCTCAAATAATCCAGAATTGGGCTGCTCATATAATCACCCGCACCAGGTCCATTGACCCAATCACCCCAACTTTCATCCAACTACACTATAACTTAAAAACTCTCCTGCTTACCTTCAAAGCCCTCCATAATCTGGCCCTCACATATATATCTGACCTCCTTCAGGACTATACCCCTTCTTGTTCTCAGCGCTCATCATCTGGCCTCCTGACCCCAGCCCCCCCCCACACACACACACACTCACATACAACCTCAGCATCATGGGTGCCAGGACTTTCAGCTGCTCTGCACCCAGCCTCTGGAACTCCCTCCCCCCACTTATCCTACGGTCTGACACTTTATCATATTTCAAGTCACAAGTAAAAAGTAATTTGTTCAAACTGGCCAACTCACTGTAATGCTCCCTTGTACTGTGTGCCCGGCTCTCACCCCATGTTTACCTGTGTTTTCAGTCATGTTCCATTGTGGTTTCCTACCATACACCCCCTTTTGTATTGCTTCTGTACTGCTGAATTACTTATATTTGATTTTTTATTTTCACTTATCTACTTAAGGTGATGTTGAGTGTCTTGAAAGGTGCCCTGAAATTAAATGTATTATTATTAGTAGTACATTGTTTTCTTGTTTTAAACATTATAAAACCCATATTATAATTGGAAAACACTGTAGATATAATGGGACATTGCATAATTTAACTGCATAATACCCTACTTTTACAGAAATTATGTTAAAATATCTTTATTGGTCTGGTATTTTGTATTATCTATTGTTAAATGGACATTGTTTAATATTACAGTTCTCTATAATGACTAATAATGTAAATTATATTATTTTTAATAAAGGTACATATTCTGTGTTTCTACATTGCGTTGTTTTTTTATTTAAAGGGAAATCACTGTAAATAGACTGGACATTTTTTATAAAATTACTAATAGATACCGTTAATTTCGATAGATCAGCCATAATTGTAGCCATATTTTCTGTAATTTTACTGATCTTTGCATGTGTTTCCACTGTCCAATGAACATTGGTAAACGGAGAATTTCTGTAAAATTACACATTAATACCGTAGATATTTGCGTTTTTATACATTCATTATTAATAATTGTACATGGAAAATAGATATTTTTACATAAAATTACTGTAGATAGACTAGGAAGTTTCATTAAATAAATAATAAATCCCCTTCTTTTACAGAAATTAAAGAAAAAGTTTGGTTGGTTTCAATGTATTTTTACATACTATATCTGTTTTTAGAATGTTTAATTATCATTTGTCAACAGTAATGTACTGTTATTTTATATAACTTTGACTGTGAAACTTGGGCTGTATTTTTACAGTTTAATACATGTAATTTTGTAATACAGTTATTAACTGTAATTTGATGGTATACGTCTGGAAACTTTGCTGCCAGACTTTTTACCGTTTTTTTACAGGTTTTTTTTTTACAGTGTATTCTGAAATAATCTTGTTGTAGTTAACAATTCATAAGATACTTAGTTTCAGCATAATACTAGTTGTATCGGCCTAAATAGCTTCGCATGCGGGACTGGACCGTCCTGAAAATGTGGATTGCTTTCCCGACAGTTTAATGAGGCTACTCCTTAATTGGCTTCATGCTGATTATATTGCCGTAAAATTACGAATTCCAAATAGGCTCTCTAGGTTAAGCTTCCTCTGGAGCCGTAGGTTTTTCAGTTTTTTAGCAGATCAAAGTTTGAATAGGGACAATATCCCTGAAGCAGATAGAATAACCCAGATTTGGTATAGATTAGTCTTAATTACTTTAGAGACACAAAATGCACTACTGTAAGAAAGAAAAAAAATAATTTCAGAAATTGTGATTTTAAACTATAACATATAGAATTAGGCCTACTATAATTATTAGGACTGGGTTACATTGGGCCTATTGGGTGTCTGTTTTACGCGCAAATGCTATGTTATTTCTGTATTCTACTTTAAATGTGTTTGTTCAGAACACATTATGATTAGTTGAAAACTATCTGTTGGGGATAGACTTATCAGAAAAGAATTTACATATTGGATAACGCGGCGCCGTTTAGGATAGAAAGCCACTCGTGCGCCGGATCCCTGATCGGTTTAAATTCTGCTGGGTAACAAAAGAGCAATGGCGCTGATGGAGTTTCAATCTAATAATCTGTCAATGTAGGTAATGGCCAGTGTACAAGTATCAAATCTTGAAGAGATGGCAAATCACTTCTCGAATGGTTGTTGAGCATTTTAATCATTTAGAAATAGGCAATGTGCATGTCTTATCGTATGATCGAATACACAAAGGTTTAAGGTGTTTTAACGCATGTGCCACAAGAATACACTTTCACACCGTTGATAACAGCCCATTAGGGATCGAAGTTGATTAGTTTGTCTCTACTTTCTAAAGAAAATATAGACAAATTTGACAATTTGTTTTAGGCCCATTTAGGCACATTACCAACACCTCGACTGGATATACCCAGATGATTTCAAATGCCTATGTGCCCAAATAATTATTGTTTTGTTTTCCTTTGCATCCAATAAAGGCCAGCCCAGACTTTATTTTATTTATTCAAATAGGAATAAAGGAGCATCTATGTATACACATGATCAATTACGCCTACCTTTAAGATATTGGGGTGCTGCAACCTCTCCATCAGGGTCATTTCTTTCACAATTTTAAAAGACGCGAGTCTGTAGCAGTCTCCTGTCGAGTCATATTTCTTCACACAGCTTTCCATATCATGACCCCCAAAATCGACAGATTTCAGAGCCACAGATAAAGTCTGGTTCAAGACTGCCTTATAAACCGCCTTTGTGTAGCCTGAACCCAGATACTGAACATTGGTCACATTGTCGATACTGTTGCAACCCAGCATCGGTGTACCATTAATACTCCTTGAATGCAAGGCAAAACCCGTCTGTGAACTCGTATGCAAAAACGACGAGGGTGAATTTTGAAAATGTGAATGGCGGTTATCAATTTTTTCAATAACTTTGACTGGATCCCAGGAGTCTCCTGGTTCTAAATCCATAAGGCGTCTTCTCTCATGTGGTCGAACCGAGTCTCCCCTGCCAAAGCCGTGTGATTGGCGCCGACGGTACCGCGCCACTTCATCATATCTCTCGCGTATCTGCAGCTGCAGGTCATGTAGACTTCCCGTCTCGGATTTGGTATTGGATTCGGTGTCTGTTTCGGTGGCGGGCACGCGGACGTGGAGCTGTGAATCGCTTCCAACCCGGTGCTGTTTTTCTCCGTAGAACCGTACCCTGTTGTCGCGTGTTTGATGGTGGTCGAATCCTGGTATGTAAAGCAAATTCATCAATGTACCAAGAAAGAATGAAAGGCAAAAGCCTGCCGCGACCATAATCTTTCTGCGCTTCATAACGAGTTCTTATTAATAACACAAAATATCTTTGTCTACAGGGCAGCAGCCCCCGCCTACCAGTCCACCACCTCTGTTGCGGTGCCCAAATCCACTGTTATGCGTGTCAAAACCCAACGCTATTCCCATGCGGAGAGAAAAGATGCGAAAAGCGCTGTATCCTCACGTCTTCATTATCAAGTGATGATTTATGGGCAGCCTTAAAATCCTCCCCATATAAGGTTGACCATGGTGACACTTCGCTTTTCAGACGCTTCAGCAGTCTCTGAGCGTATTAAGTAAGGGTCCGCTCTCACTCTCTCTTTCTCTCGCTCTGGAAGACCCATGCACGACTAAGCAAGAATGACGCACTGTGATTGACAGCCTACGTCGCCATGCAGCTGTGACGGCTGTAGTTCTTGGGGGTGTTCGTTCTCCCTTTGGAAACACTTGTAAATAGATTTTTTAAAACCACACTACCCAGGGTGCAGTATTCAAATCTCAGCGACTGGCCAGTGCAGCCCACTCAAGCAAAACGGCAGCTGTGGGGTGGTATTTGGTGGTTTTCTCGAGCTGCCGTTCGAGCAATGGCACGCTTCAGAGGTCCGCGCTGAAGTGAGTGATGAAAATGCGTTATGATTGACATTGATTATAATAGCCACAATTGTTTGCCTAATATTTGTCTTCAAATGGCTCTTTCCATGACTAAATGGGCTTTGTTTATTTTTACAAAGATTTAGCATAACTTTTACCATTTAGATTAGTTCATAAATATTATTGATAATGTTATAGCAGTTGATTTATCTTAATTATAACCGAATTCAAATCTATGGTACAGCAGTGAAGCAAAATTAAGCAAAGAGGATTGGCCTATAGCTATTGCGTTAAATTGCATCATTACATAAGAATAATTCACGTTTTCAGTAAGTAGCCTATTCATTTTCCTAACACGTTTGGATTGCATTAAATCTTCCAACTCTGTTTTAAATTGGCATAAAAGTGCAGACTCCTTGCAGGCGAAGGCTCTGCTAGAAGCCTCTGTTCCTTGGAGAGATAATTACGTCTCAGGGGGGCAGATAAGTAAAACTCTAAATTAAAAACAGACATAAAAAAGGGAGGAGGAGGAGGGGGAGGGGGAGGGGGGAGGGGGGGTTAATGACATGTTGTCATCTGGTCCGGATAGGTTAAATTCAGTACATCACTCCTGGTTAGCATCCCCACCTTTCTAAAAAGATTCCTGCGTTTTTGTATACTGTAAATAAATAGTTTAGTTTGTAGACCTGTCATGTAGGTTACAAGCAAGGTTTTTATTTGTAATTATTTTATAATAACCGTTCTATTATATCCTAGGTCAGCTGAGCTGTGTTCCTCTCTCTCTCTCTCACTATCTCTCTCTCTCTCTCTCTCTCTCTCTCTCTCTCTCTCTTTTAATTATGTACGATTACAATTTTAATCTATTTTAATCCTATTCTAATCGTATTAATTATATATAGGCCTATTCCTTTTTTTTGTAATTTCTGGTACGGGGAAGGCGAGACGGAGCGGCCCTTTTTGCTTTATTAGTCCAACAAATCAGCAGATTGACGTGGGGAGTCCTCCACGGCAAGCCCGCTGCCCACCAACTTTGCAGGAGTTCCAGATAGTATGCCACTGACTGCTATAGTGACACGGCGATCCATCAAACCTGCATTACCATGCTGTTAGCAACTAATTAACAAATACAATCAAGCTGGTAACCGAACAAACAAAGCGGAGACAGCGGGGCGCAGCCGTGGGTTGGGGCTCGCGCCAGGAGTGCCTGCGGGGGTATTTTAGTGGTTTGCGCTCTACTTCTCCTTAACGTTCACCATACATTCAATGTAACTACATTCTTGTGTACTATTTTATTAGGCAATTTGTAATAATCATTAGTAGAGGAAATAACGTTGGCAATCTTTTTAGGTTTCTATAAACCTAAGGCGAACGGTGTTGAACGTGCCTGATGGTTTATTGCTTAGCAGTCACAGACATGATTGGCTAACTGAAAACGTGCGAAGAGTATAGGCTATAAACTACTGATTAGTTTATCAGACGGTGATTGAGTCAGGAAAGCAATTAAATCGCGCAGTGATGCGTCAGTTAACGATTTGTGTATTCTGGGTTTTATGACTTTTACGCATGTTGCTAATTGAGTCAATTGTTGTTATTCTTGCATACTAATAATCTATTATTCCCTTTGATAGTCAGCTGTTATTTCTAATGATAAATAAACAACACCCTAATAGCATTTATTGAAGACTGACAGCATTTCAAGAGGCCGCATTTTAAGTGAGAAATATTTTAGCATATACTCTAATTTGCACTCTGATTTAAATTATACTAATTGATCTCAAAACAAATATTAATTATCACTCTTGTTAATACGTTTAAACAGTCAGCGATTTATGTGCATATATATTGTTGAATTTTTTTTTTTTTTAAATCCATTTCGTCCTAAAACACATAGGCTACTTTCTTACGAATGACCCCTGCGAAACCATGAGAGAGAAAAAAACAGGATTGACATTTAAGAAATAAATAAAGGCCTACTTAATCTGAACAATTGTTTTGCTAATATTTCCGAATCTAAAGCACACTGGGGTCAATGGCTCGGTCAGGACAGAGAGGGCCTGCTGGTGCAACGGTTCAGCTCGCCTCGGAGGGAGCAAAAAAAAAACTTAATCCCACTTAAACAAGTTCCATTTACTTGAGGATTTCTGGAAACAATGGGCAAACACTGTGTTCTTTATAAACAAAGTTTCCATTTAAACGACCTCTCTCTTACATGAGAATCCGCTTTTAGGGGAGTTGGAGGTTTTGGGGGACGACGGATTAGCTTGACTTCTGCTGCGCAGGAATGTTTATCCTCTGCTGGCCTTTGTTATATAGGCGCAACTCTTCGACTCAGTATGACAGACTTAATCCTTTTACATTCTGCAGGTGGTAATTGTATGTCACGTTAGGTCTATATTGTAAGCGTAACGAATGCATTAATTAAAAAGCCAGAGTTTGACCGCACCCTATAAATCTAGTTTCAAATGTCATGTCTGTTGATCAATCACATTTTACCCAGAATGTTTATTAATCCAGGCAACCATAATATCGAAATTAGTCTATAGAGCAAATGTGGCAGTTTAAATTAATTACATCGTTCAATTAAATTGAATACTTCTTGATTATGAATTATAAACTAAGTAGCTTCAAATAGTAGCCCAGTTATTTTTTCCCCGAAATGAATTTGCAATGGTTTCGAGTGAATGGTATAGACAGAGAACCACACAGTCCACTATTTGGATAAGTAATAACTGCATAGCATTTTAGTAGTCCTATGAGCAGCATTTGACTGGGGTTTGACTCTACAGTCGTATTTTTATAAAGCCATGCTAAGTGCCTTCCGTGGTTTTTATTTAGTACAAACACTACCTAAATATAGTCTGCACTCCATTGGTGCGAAACCTATTAGGCCTGAACAGGTATGTGTAGAAAGAATCTCAGCTTCCATCTGCAAATCTGTTTCTTCTACCCCTTACTTTTTTTCTTCATCTCTCTCTTTCTCTCCCCCTCTCTATATACATATATATCCCTCTCTTTTTTGGTGAAGCCTATATAGTTCCTTACTACCATCAGAGACAAATAAAAGATAAGTACAAAATGTAAGTATGTTTATGAAGCCTAACAAGGAGAGAGAGACAGATAGAGAGCGAGAGCGAAAGAGAGAGAGAGACAGAGAGAGCGAGAGAGAGACAGAGAGAGCGAGAGCGAGACAGAGAGAGAGACAGAGAGAAAGCGAGACAGACAGAGAGAGAGCGAGAGCGAGCGAGAACGAGAGCAAGAGAGAGCGAGAGAGAGAGAGAGAGAGAGAGAGCGGGGTTTAGGGAATGAGGAGCGGTTGGAGAGGGTACACTGAGGCTCTCACTGAGAGGAAGGCCTGTGCTGCTGCTGGCCAACACTCAGTCACACTCAGTGAGTTTATGAGCCTCCAACTACAGTGTGAATGTGACCTTGAAACAAGCGTGGACTTCAGTGGGCGCCGTGTGTGTGTGTGTGTGTGTGTGTGTGTGTGTCTGTGTCTGTGTCTGTGTGCCTCAGGCTTGGGCCACTGTGTGTGTGTGTGTGTGTGTGTGTGTCTGTGTCTGTGTGCCTCAGGCTTGGGCCACTGTGTGTGTGTGTGTGTGTGTGTGTGTGTGTGTGTGTGTGAGCCTCAGGCCTGGGATAATGTGTGTGTGTGTGTGTGTGTGTGTGTGTGTGTGTGTGAGCCTCAGGCCTGGGATAATGTGTGTGTGTGTGTGTGTGCCTCAGGTCTGGTCCACTGTGTGTGTGTGTATGTCTGTGTGTGGGTATGTCCTTTTACTTACATCATGGCTGTAAAACGATTTGAAATGCAGTGCAGGTGATGACCAGAATGTTATCTATACTTGAGCAAGTGAAGAAGGTTTGATTTGCAGCCCTGCAACTGCAGGTTTTTAAATCAATGCCAAAATAGTATGAGATAGTCACTTGGATTTAGAATTCCTTAACAGGACTAAAACCATGGAAAAATAGTTGCCTCTGTGTATGTATTACGTAGCATGTGTGTGGTTTTTTCATGCATGCATGTGTCTGTCCACATCCGTATGCAAACTCCATGTACATGTATATTTCGTGTGTGTTCTTGTGTGTGTTTACCATGCAGCTGAGTATGCCAGTCATGTCCCAGAGCAAAGCGCTTCGTCTGGGTTACGCTCCGCCTGTGTGTCACATATCCTAGGATCCCCAGCAGTACATTCCACCTCACCTAGAGATTCCTCACCCACTTCACACACCGCAGCAGCCAGTACCAGAGACAGCATGATAGCTAGCCCCATGCAGTACCACAGACAGCATGATAGCTAGCCCCATGCAGTACCACAGACAGCATGATAGCTAGCCCCATGCAGTACCACAGACAGCATGATAGCTAGCCCCATGCAGTACCACAGATAGCAGGTTAGCTAGCCCCATGCAGTACCAGAGACAGCATGATAGCTAGCCCCATGCAGTACCAGAGACAGCATGATAGCTAGCCCCATGCAGTACCACAGACGGCATGATAGCCAGCCCCATGCAGTACCACAGACAGTATGATAGCTAGCCCCATGCAGTACCAGACAGCATGACAGCTGCAGTACCACAAACAGCATGATAGCTAGCCCCAAGCAGTACCACAGACAGCATGATAGCCAGCCCCATGCAGTGCCACAGACAGCATGATAGCCAGCCCCATGCAGTACCAGAGACAGCATGATAGCCAGCCCCATGCAGTACCAGAGACAGCATGATAGCCAGCCCCATGAAGTACCACAGACAGTATAATAGCTAGCCCCATGCAGTACCACAGACAGCATGATAGCTAGCCTCATGCAGTAACTGAGGCAGCATGATAGCTAGCCCCATGCAGTACCACAGACAGCATGATAGCTAGCCCCATGCAGTACTACAGACAGCATGATAGCTAGCCCCATGCAGTAACAGAGACAGCATGATAGCTGGCCTTAGAGTGTACCTCAGATGGCCCCCTGCAGGCTAACAAGGGCCAGGGACAGGGCCAGGGACAGGGCAGACTAGTCATGCCAATAACACCAACTATGGGCCATGGTGTTAATATTGTTTTTACTGGAAACCCCCAACAGGAACTTTTCAACTTTTCTAAATACAAGAAAAAAAGTAGAATATACAATTTGATCTTCATCAAAATATGATTAGCAGAAAACTTTGCGGACTCTGATTTTGTTTAACCAGGGACACAGTATCATCATATGGGCAATAATGTTCTATTCCATTCTATTCTATTCTGTTCCGGTGTTGAATCTAGTATCTTTGATGAGGTCAGGAGGTGTGCATATTCCCAGCGCACTGTAACTGTTAACTCAGTTGTTGCTATAGCTACTGCTCTTGACTCATACTTTAAAGAAGTTGGGTTCTTTCCCAAGACCAATCATTGCTGTAATAAATATAATTTTATTTGATTTAGCTCTCAGAAGGGGTATAAATGTGTTTCTTAAATAAAATGTACTTCAAAGACATTTTCCATCCAAGTCTGACTTCTTCTTCTCTTGTTCAGGGTCGGGCAAACTGCATAGGGGCGTGGCCACAGCTGGCTCCAATCAGAGCGCTCTAGTAAAAGAGGCGCAGAGAACGATGGGGGTCACTGGATCCCACGAACTCCCCAGCCCGCTGTGGTGCTGGACCAGAACAATGGTCCGGATGAAGATCACACACACACACACACACACACACACACACACACACACACACACACACACACACACACACACACACACACACACACACACACACACACACACACACACACACAAAGTAGGAGGGGAAATTATTGATACAGGTACACACTAAAAACACATAGAGACGCATGTAGTTTAGAGGGGCCCAATGTATGCTTTTGTGTGAAAAGCGACTGGAAGATTGTACCAAGAGAAAAATCCACTCTATGCACAGACACGCACCCACACACACACACACACACACACAGTCTTGTTTATGTCACCTTATGAAGACTCTAGACTGGATGGTGCATTTTGGGTACCTTGCTTTCCAGACATCATAGAAACATAAAATTTGCACTACTTTGTTCAGAAAAAAATTTATAATGAGGAAATCACCTGAGATTTAACTAACTCACAAAAAAAAGGTAATTGGTATTTTACTATCCAACCTGGGACTTGTGACATCATCAGTATGTGTGCTCTAAAGCAGTGGTTCTCAACCTGGGAGTCGTGACCCTCCACGTGGATCGCAAGATCATTTCTAGGGGTCGCCGGATAGTAATAATACATTTTAAAAAATGATATCTTTTTTACATTTTACTTGATTTTATTTAGTGTGTGTATGAGTCAAAGTGTGCCTGCATTTGAGTTAAGATTGGACACACATGCGGCACACACAAACAAAATAATTTTGGCGCACTGTGCCACAATTGCTTGTAGCCGATTAGTTGGTAGTTAGTAGTGACTTGGTTCTTTAACTCTCGTTCAGTAAAATGGGGGGTAATGCATTTAAACTGACGTGTAATAATCCAAAAATCAATAACGATCACTTATGAACGTAGTCATTATTTAAGCATGAAGCAGTCATGTTACTAGCAAACGAAAGACTCCGACCTTAAGGGTGAACTACTAATTTATGTTTCCTGATCTCTCGTGCCTATGCATGTATCACGTGACCAGTGAATGAACGACTCAGGCCAAAAGACCCAGTTCACGGGTGAACTACTCGTTTCTCTTTCCGATCCAGCCCCGCAAGGTGTCTTCTGCTTCTTCAGAGATGAGCTGGACAAGCCTTTTAAAGAAACATTTTATCAATAAACTCCACCACCAAAAGTACAAAACATCCCTCAACATTCAACTCAGACCTTTAACACCTCCATATCTGGCTAACCTACCTGACGTCTCTGTTTCAATATCTTCAGAATCACTGCTTCCCACATAATTTAACGAAGGGGCCTCAGGGTCCTCAGCCACACTTTGGCGAAATAACAGAAACCACAAGCAAAATGGAATACATCTGTGAAATGCAAATAAGGCTACAAACCATACAGTCGAATTTTATTTCCATTGGGTTCAATGGAGATCTCCACTTGGCTTTTCCCCCTGAACTCGAGAGTCATCCTTGCTCACACGCCATTAGGACTTACTAATTTTCGCCATCTGCAGAGTTCCTTCGGGCAGTCTATAAATACTTGTGATGAATTCTAGTGTCATGCCCAAGAAAGTCCGCAAGCTGGTCCATCTCGGTGTCCTTTAAGTTCAGAGCTTTAGAAAGGGTGGACACTTGTTTTCTCCATTTTGTGGATTACAACGTTTCCGGATGTTTCGCTCCACAGTCCTTGGCAAAGAAACGGATGCAGTCAGATCCTCTGAGATGTGTTTCAACCCCACAAGAACTCCGCTCCTGCACAAGAAGCTCCAGAGATGAAAGCATGCTTGGTAAGAGAAGGACTGGAACCTTTCCCCCTCTTTTGCCACGTATTTCAATTCTCTGGAAATGGTGACAAATTAGCTTTTCCACTTCTGAAAGGGCAACTGCCACATCATCATACACTGTTGATGGATCTCTGTTGAGAAATGTAGAGAGCTTCTCCCTCTCTATGGTGGTTGAATATGATGATCTGTGAAAGGCTCACTTTGGCCAGGTTTGTCCAATTAACTGAACTCGTAACTTTTTGGCCTGATTTGCCTTTTCCTCATTTCCAAGGATCAAGCTCTCACAAATAACGATACACACAATATTTTTTAGGCTGTGGCCCAGTTTCAAGGCCAGTTGATTTCTGAAAAACGCCTCTCTCTTAATCAAAACTGGCCACTTGTTTAACAACCCGCACAACATTATTAAAATTAGATGGCAAGACATATTCGTTCATTTTCCTCAAAGGTGTAACTTTTTTTCCTGTAAGCATCAATCGTCGTAGTTTTCGCAGCCTGTCGGATATACTGATGATGTGAGTGGACTTCCCCATGCTTATTATATAGCTGCTCACCCAAAGCAATGATGGATGTGTCTTTCATGATTGCACAAGACACTTCACCTTCGATCATATTATTTAGCAAGTTCCATAGCTTCTTCGTTACCCCCACAAGGACTGTTTGAGCATTGGCACAGAGTGCTTGTACGCTGGTTTTGCCCGGTTTGAGTGACGTACATTTTTGAGCCAGTGAGCACCGTGACATATATCTCCATAACGATTTTCTTTTAAAAAGGCCGTGACAGCCCGCACAATGCATGAAATCTTTTGTGTTGGTGTTTGTAGTAGCAGCTTGTCTACACGGTGTTGTTACCCCTTTCCCATGTCTTTATGCTACGATGTTGTGGGCCCGATTACCGTTTTTACGGAGGACATCTAAATGGATTCTTCTTTTTTGGGAGTTTTTGGGAAACTGAAGGGCCTTGGCCATATTAATTTCACTTGAATGTTCTCTCTCCAAATGATGTTAAATTTTGCTGTATGATTTTTCACAGTATAGACAGAATTGCTTTTTTCTATGATAAATATTTAGTCCCTTTTTGTTTTTTGGGATATTCATTACTGTCAACAAATCACTATCAGTGCTAGACTGTTTTGGAGAACTGGTTAATTTCTTGCAAGTCTTCTTGCATTGCTGCATTCAATTTTTCTCAACCAATTCACAATTTACACACACACACACACACACACACACACACACACATACACACACACACACACACACACACACACACACACACACACACACACACACACAAACAAACAGAAAAAACAGCCTTTTGGAGACCTGGTGTATTTTACAAGCTTTCACCACCAGGGACACTAAAAATCTATTTTCTAACCATCCCAGTGGTTTTGCCTGTTGGGACCTGGGTTGACTCCCAACAATGTCAGAGGTCTCAATAAGGTTGGTATTTTTATATGTTGAAGTCCCAACAAAGATAGAAAGACAAGATTAAAAACCCTGTGTGGCCACTCTGCATCTACACCGTGCCAAATATGGCGTTTCCAAGAAGAATGCTGAGGGCAATAGATCAGTCACTCAGATGAACAGGATGCTTGTCAGCTGGTAAGAATAAGGAATTAGTTACGACTGTAAAAAAAATCTTGGTATTTGATTAAGACTTAGTAGAACGTGCCAACTGTTCTTGGTTCATCAGAAGCCAGAAGAGCTATCATGTACCCCTCCTTCACCCACACACACTCACTCTGTCTCACACATACACTCACACACACACACACACACACACACACACACACACGCACACACACTCAGTCTCTCTCATATACATACACTCAGACATACTCTCTGTCACACTAACACACCGACACACACCCTCTCTCTCTCTCTCTCTCTCTCTCTCTCTCACACACACACACTCTCTCACTCTGTCACACACACACACACTGTCTCTCTCATATACATACACTCAGACATTCTCTCTCTGTCACACTGTCACACACACACACAGACACTCTCTCTCTTACACACACACACACACACACACACACACACACACACACACACACACACACACGCAGCACAGCGGAAAGTGATCCAGCCAGGTCTCTAGGTAGTGAGCGACAGACGTGGATGCACTTAAGAGGCCGTCAGAGCTGCTGCTCAGCGGACCGTGCCGGCGGCGTAACAGTGCCCAGGGGACCTCCACCGCCCTGGGACCCCGCGGCTAACAGAGGCCGGGTCTGTGGACCGGTGGGGGGGTAGCCGGGCCGGTGGAAGGAGAGAGGGAGGGAGGGAGGGAGGGAGGGAAGCAGATAACTAAGGGGTGCCCGATCCAGTAAGATTTGTCGCAGCGAGGAGGACCTTTGGAGGGGGGTGGGGTGAGGGGAAGGGTGGGGGGGGGGGGGGGGGTCTCCATGGAAGAGCTGCAGGGCTTCACAATGGTGCTGTTGAGTTTCTGAGAGAGGGGACGGTTCCAGCCCAGGGCCCGGGGAGAGAGGGGCCTATTGACACCCTGCACTCAGACAGACGGAGGAGGGAGGGAGGGGTCGGGGAGAGAGAGAGAGAGAGACGGAGGAGGGAGAGAGAGTGAAAGGGGGCGGAGGGGCTGCAATGAAGACGTCTCTCCAAGTGGGTATTTTTGGGCGGTTGATGAAAGAGGAAAATGCGTCATGCCTACGTGGCTGATCTGGGTCTGCTACTGTAGCTAGCCAGAGGATTTTCTTTACACGCGTGTCACACGCACGCGTAATGGCCTTTAAAAAAAAAGAAATTAAAGAGACATGGACATTTTTTAGTTAAGATTGTCTGAAATTCAACACGCCCGCTATTTACTTTGACCGTTGACGGACAGGCTACGTTGTTGCAAATGCGCAAACCTAGCTAAAACACATCATATGATGGCTAATCACTTCCACTGGTAATACTAGCCTATGAGCTGGCCTACATTTGATTGATCTGCTCACAAACCCTGCAGACTTATTTTCCTGAGTGGGTCCTTTGCCGTGGAAGCGTGAGAGCTTGAGAGGGAAGTACGAGGGTCACGTGAGGGTCGGCAGCCCTGATCCTGGAAGATCAGCGATCCTGGAACGCCATCAACCTGAGATGAAAGGACGGCAGACGCACACGCACACGCAAACACACACACACACACACACACACACACACACACACACACACACACACACACACAGACAGACACATAGACAGGCAGACAGACAGACAGAGACACACAGACCGACACACACACACACAGGCAGACAGACACACACACACAGAGAGAGAGACAGACAGACAGACGCACGCAGGCAGACAGAAAGACACACAGACAGACAGACACACACACACGCACACCATCTGCAGTCCACCCATGCATGTCTGGTGGGAGTCGGTAGCCGTAATTGAGTAGGCTTTGCACAGCCAGGGGCCCCCTTCAATAGATTGAGGCTGACACAGAGGAACTCTCTGTGTGTGTGTGTGTGTGTGTGTGTGTGTGTTTGAGAGAGAGAGAGAGACAGGGAGAGAGAGAGAGGTCATCTGGAGCGCACAGGTGCTCTGGGGGGAGTCTGATCTCCTCTCCCTCGTTTACATCCCTCCCCCTCCTCTTCTCATTTACACCCACCTCTGTCTCCCCGGTCTCTTGTCTATCGTTCTCCCTGTCCCCGTCCTCCCTGTCTGCCTGTCTCTCTCTCTGTCTCCCTGTCCCCCTGTCTCTCTTCCTGTCTCTCTGTCCCCTGTCTCTCTTCCTGTCTCCCCGTCCCCCCCTCTCTCTTCCTGTCTTCCTGTCTCCCTGTCTCCCTGTCTCATTGTCCTAATGTCTCTCTGTCTCTTTGTCTCCCTGTCCCCCTGTCTCTCTTTCTGTCTCTTTCTCTGTCTCCCCGTCCCCCTGTCTCTCTTTCTGTCTCTTTCTCTGTCTCCCCGTCTCTCTGTCTCTCAGACCCTTTTGTCTGACAGGTGGTCCTCTGGGAATTGACTTAATTAGGTCGTCGTCTGACCTTCACTTCAAACCCCAGTCTCCATGACAGGTCTGGGGCGGTGTTTCATTATTTCTGGTCCTAGAGAAGCGAGTAGACTAAAGGTTGTGAAGGTTCCCTTTATATACCTCCTTACCATGACTTTGAAAAGGATCCCAGGTCAGTTTTTAACTCTAAACATAATGACATAGTCAGTACGTAAGAACCATTACAGTACAAAAAGTATAATTCATTCTCCACAAAAACAAAAACACAGTGTTAGTATTCAAATTATATAAAACTTTGCAAAATGTCAATCAGAATAGATTCTTCAAAAACACTGGAGTGTAACACAAGATCCTGTGTATTTACAATTCCATTTCACAGAGGCACAAACTGGGCTGAAGGCAAGCAGAACTACTGCCACAGACAAACGTCTCTGTGCTGAAGATGCCCTTCATTTCATGGTCCGGCCTTTTCTTGCAGTCCCAGAAAAACAGAATCACACTTTCAAAATGGCCGCCCCCACTCGGGAGCATGTGCCCCTCTCCCTGGCTTGCTGCTGTCTACATAAACATTCGCTCTCATTGTTAGGTCTGGCTGCACATCTGGCCTCAACATGGCGCCCCAAAATCAGCTTTAAGCCACCGTAGTGTGAGCTGTCAAGGCGCCCAGCGCGACGCCAGGCATCTGCCCTCACACACACACACACACACACACACACACACACTTATACACTCACGTGCACAAACACACACACACACACACACACACTTATACATTCACATGCACACACTTAAACACTCATGTGTACACACTCACACATACATACACATTCCCTCGCCATGCCCCAAACTGTCCTGTCTCCATCTTGGCGGTCCAGAGCTCAAAATCCAAATACCAGGGCTTAGCTCAGTTTACAGGTCATAGGTATCCTCTATCTCTCTCTCCCTCTCTCTCTCTCTCCCTTCCTCCTCTCTCCCTCTGCCTTTCTCCTCTATCTCCCTCTGTCGCCCACCCCTCGTTCTCTCATCCTTTGTTTCACCTCTTTCCTCTCTCCGTGTCTCCTTTTTCTACCCCTCTCTGTCCCTCATTGTCCCACTACCGTCCGTTCTCTATCTCCGTCTCTCTCCCTCCTCTCTTCCTCTCTCCCCCCTCCCCTCGTCTTCCCCTGTTCCCATGACGTGTGGCACAGTGAGCCCCACAGGCAGCTGTTGGAGACGGCACCAGCCGGTGGAACCGGAGCGGTCCCCGCGTCCTCTACAGAGCTGTGTGTCCGTCTGTCCGTCTGTCACAGTGCCTGTCCTCTACAGAGCTGTGTGTCCGTCTGTCCGTCTGTCACAGTGCCTGTCCTCTACAGAGCTGTGTGTCCGTCTGTCCGTCTGTCACAGTGCCTGTCCTCTACAGAGCTGTGTGTCCGTCTGTCCGTCTGTCACAGTGCCTGTCCTCTACAGAGCTGTGTGTCCGTCTGTCCGTCTGTCACAGTGCCTGTCCTCTACAGAGCTGTGTGTCCGTCTGTCACAGTGCCTGTCCTCTACAGAGCTGTGTGTCCGTCTGTCCGTCTGTCACAGTGCCTGTCCTCTACAGAGCTGTGTGTCCGTCTGTCCATCTGTCACAGTGCCTGTCCTCTACAGAGCTGTGTGTCCGTCTGTCCGTCTGTCACAGTGGCTGTCCTGTACAGAGCTGTCTGTCTGTCTGTCTGTCTGTCTGTCTGTCTATCTGTCACAGTGCCTGTCCTCTACAGAGCTGTCTGTCTGTCTGTCTGTCTGTCACAGTGCCTGTCCTCTACAGAGCTGTGTCCGTCTGTCTGTCTGTCCGTCTGTCACAGTGGCTGTCCTGTACAGAGCTGTCTGTCTGTCTGTCTGTCTGTCTGTCTGTCTGTCTGTCTGTCTGTCTGTCTGTCTGTCTGTCTGTCCATCTGTCACAGTGCCTGTCCTCTACAGAGCTGTCTGTCTGTCTGTCTGTCTGTCTGTCTGTCTGTCTGTCCGTCTGTCACAGTGGCTGTCCTGTACAGAGCTGTCTGTCTGTCTGTCTGTCTGTCCATCTGTCACAGTGCCTGTCCTCTACAGAGCTGTCTGTCTGTCTGTCCATCTGTCACAGTGCCTGTCCTCTACAGAGCTGTCTGTCTGTCTGTCTGTCTGTCTGTCTGTCTGTCTGTCACTGTCACAGTGCCTGTCCTCTACAGAGCTCTCTGTCTGTCTGTCTGTCTGTCACGGTCACAGTGCCTGTCTGTCTGTCCGTCTGTCACAGTGGCTGTCCTGTACAGAGCTGTCTGTCTGTCTGTCCGTCTGTCCGTCTGTCTGTCTGTCCGTCTGTCACAGTGGCTGTCCTGTACAGAGCTGTCTGTCTGTCTGTCCGTCTGTCCATCTGTCACGGTCACAGTCACAGTGCCTACATTCCGCTTGCGTCTCACCGGGCAAACATGCAGACGGAGTGGCGACCGCAACGACAGGAATTTGGGAAAGAAAATAGGAAGGTGGCGACCGAAACGTCTCGTTTGATTATCTTTGGTCACTTCACGACAGACAGCTAAATCTAAATGTATCCGTGTGAAACTTTGTAGGACGTTTGCGTGATGTTGTGATGTGACGCTGTGGACCAGATTCAAACGACCAACTTAGGAATGATAGACAAAAAAATGCTGACAGTTAAGGGAGCAGTTGATAAGGAAAGCACACACACACACACACACACACAGTTAGCGGGGCTTTGGTCAGGGGGTGGAGGGGTTTTATTTAGGGGTGGGGGGGCGCTTCCAGGGGGGGGGGGGGGGATTACACGCCCTGTCTGAGTACAGTGGCCCCCTAGATACAGGGGGAGGGGAGGGGGGATGATGGACGACCAGCACCCTACAGGGGGTATCCCAGGATGCACTTCCCCCTTCCGCCCCTCACCCCAGTAGGCCAAAGTACGAAGGGAACATACTGTATCACACACACACACACACACACACACACACACACACACACACACACACACACACACACACACAAGCACACACTCTAACATATGCTAAAACATGCACATATGTGACCTTTGCACTCAAAACGGGCATTCATATATGGTTGTTCTCACAAAACAAAAACTATTTATGTTGTAATATGTTACACACATGTAACACACAGACACACACACACACACAAACGTCAAGTAGGTTCACACACACACACACACACACACACACACACACACACACACACACACACACACAGGATTGATCAAGGTAAGACTTCCCCCTGTGCTCACATTGAGACGGTAAAGATGCGTCGGAGTCAAAGGGAGTCCACCCTCCTGTGTCGGACGAACCCTCGTCCTACTATAGATGGAACGCAGCCCGATCAGGAGAGCCCTGCTCCACATTAAAGCCTAAATCCATAGGGGCTCTGCTATCTCCCTGTCTGCCCCACTCTAAATCCATAGGTGCTCTGCTATCTCCCTGTCTGCCCCACTCTAAATCCATAGGGGCTCTGCTATCTCCCTGTCTGCCCCACTCTAAATCCATAGGGGCTCTGCTATCTACCTGTCTGCCCCTCTGTAAATCCATAGGGGCTCTGCTATCTCCCTGTCTGCCCCACTCTAAATCCATAAGTGCTCTGCTATCTCCCTGTCTGCTCCTCTGTAAATCCATAGGGGCTCTGCTATCTACCTGTCTGCCCCTCTGTAAATCCATAGGGGCTCTGCTATCTCCCTGTCTGCCCCACTCTAAATCCATAGGTACGGGCTCTGCTATCTATCTCCCTGTCTGCCCCAATGTAAATCCATAGGTAGGGGCTCTGCTATCTATCTACCTGTCTGCCCCACTCTAAATCCATAGGAGCTCTGCTATCTCCCTGTCTGCCCCACTGTAAATCCATAGGAGCTCTGCTATCTCCCTGTCTGCCCCACTCTAAATCCATAGGCAGGTGCTCTGCGTGCCTTGATAGGCTGGGGAGGAGAGACGTGGGGGGGGGGGGGATTTGTTTTCTTTGGGTGCTTCCAACGTGTGGTCCGGATTCCAGCGCTCTGATTGGTCTTTCTGCTCGGCGTATTAGGCGCATCTGTCGGGTTAATGGCGCGTGAAATAGCTCCGGTGTAATAACCAATGACGAGGCTGAAATCAGAGGATCACCCTGATTGGTTCAAATTGCCGAGGTGAAGCCAGGCCATGGATGTGCACATGTATGCATGTGTGTTGTCTGAGTACGTGTGTGTATGTGTGTTGTCTGAGTACGTGTGTGTATGTGTGTTGTCTGAGTACGTGTGTGCATGTGTGTTGTCTGAGTACATGTGCGCATGTGTGTTGTCTGAGTACATGTGCGCATGTGTGTTGTCTGAGTACGAGTGCGCATGTGTGTTGTCTTAGTACATGTGTGTGTGTGTTGTCTGAGTACATGTGTGCATGTGTGTTGTCTGAGTACATGTGTGCATGTGTGTTGTCTGAGTACGTGTGTGTATGTGTGTTGTCTGAGTACGTGTGTGTATGTGTGTTGTCTGAGTACATGTGTGCATGTGTGTTGTCTGAGTACGTGTGTGTAAGTGTGTTGTCTGAGTACGTGTGTGTATGTGTGTTGTCTGAGTACGTGTGCGCATGTGTGTTGTCTTAGTACATGTGTGCATGTGTGTTGTCTGAGTATGTGTGTGCATGTGTGTTGTCTTAGTACATGTGTGCATGTGTGTTGTCTGTGTGCGTGTGTGTATATGGGGGTGTACTGTGCATACTTTGGCCTAGTTATGTGAAATGTTTTGCTTTTCTGTTAGCCTGTGTGTGTGTATGTGTGTGTGTGTGTGTGTGTGTGTAGCGCTATGTGTCAGGGAAAAGCCATAGAAAGCTGAGTGTGGTTCCGCTGTGGTCTGTGTGTGTGACTGTTGGTGTGTGTGCAGTGTGTGTGTAGCGCTATGTGTGTATAGTGTGCCTACTGTATGCTTATGACTGCGGAATGTTTTCTTTTAGTGTTTGTTTCAGTGTGTGTGTGTGTGTGTGTGTGTGTGTGTGTGTGTGTGTGTGTGTGTGTGTGTGTGTGTGTGTGTGTGTGTGTGTGTCGTGACCGCAACCATATGCATGCAGCGCCGTGTGAGTGTCTTGTGCAGCATTGTTTTGGTAACCAGGCCGTGTGTGAGTGTGTGTGTGTGTGTGTGTGTGTGTGTTTTGCTTTCACACCCTGCGCTGTGGGCGGTGGGACTTTGCTTATCGACATTCCTTAGGATGTTGTGTCTATGGCCACGGTGCTAATATGCATAACGCATGTATGTTTGGAGCACCACGGTGGTCTACTGGTTACACACACAAACACACACACACACAGACGCAAACGTGCGTGCACATACACTCACACACGCAGAAAAGGGGGGGGGGGGGGGGACTGATTCCCTCTGCTGTTAGAGTTTCAAGGAGAATCCACATCAATCAATTTAGTGACACAAATATTTTGACCAAGCGGTCAAACAATTGTCACAGTTTTTCATTTTAATACCCAAACTCCACATACAGTTCCTTACATTGTATTGAATGGAATGGACCGAACAGTATGTCTAAGCGTAATCTCACTGAGTCTCCATGGGGACATATATATATTTTCCAGACACACAGAGTCTGACTGGACCAGGGGCCTTACAGAAATGTTTGCCTTTGTTCTCTAAGGCCATGGGAGGGGATGAGGGTGGGAGGGGATGAGGGTGAGGGTGGGATCTGGGGGGTGGGGGTGAGGGTGACCGGCTTTTGACCGGCAGGGAAAGCTCTTCTTTCAACACACTCACAAACGCGGTTACATATGCAAACACATACACACACACACACACACACACACACACACACACACACACACACACACACACACACACACACACACACACACACACACACACACACTCAAACACAAAGTGGAGCCCAAACAAACAGATTGTCTGGCGGAGCGGACTGACCCGGCAGGGGTTCTAAATCTGCCCAGCTCATCTTTAAACAGGGGGAGGGGGGGGGGGAGGGGGGTTCAAAGTTCAACCTAGGTACATGGACTATGGTTGTCAACGCGACGTGAAGCGGCACCCTTCATCCCCATGGCGGACGACTACAAGGTGACCCCCTGTCCTGGGACGTCCTGCCAGGCACTGGAGCTCCGTTTGCCCTTTGAGTTCACTCCAGTCCCACACAGACTTTCCCCAAAAACCCTCCCTCACTCACCGCCTCTATCGATGGGGGGTTTGACTCCTCCATTGATGGGGGGTCCACTCCTCTATCGATGGGGAATTTGACTCCTCTATCGATGGGGAATTTGACTCCTCTATCGATGGGGGGTTTGACACCTACTCTTCCCTTTCCCCTCAACAACACACCCTGCATCCACTTAGGTCACTCACCAGACCATAACCCCACCCCCCCACACGCACACATACGCACACACACACACACACACACACACACACACACACACACACACACACACACACACACACACACACACACAGGCATACAACCACACACACACATACACACGCACACAAGCACACACACACACACAAGCACACACACACACACACACACACACACACACACAAGCACATACGGGCACACACACACACACACACACACACAAGCACATACGCACACAGATACACTTGTATGCTCACATGCATACACACGCACACAAGCACATACACACACACACTTGTATGCACACGCACACACACACACACACACACACACGCACACACACATACACACACACACACACACACACACACACACACACACACACAGTCAAACCGATTGTGATGTCTATACTTCAATGCCAGGAGCGTATTATAGAAATGTCATGGTATTACATAATACACTCCTTGCTCCAAAGCTGTGCAGTGCAGAGGTTTCTATGTCTCTATGAGAGAACGACATCAACAGAGTCTGCCAGAACAAGTTGGCTCTGTTCACTTCAACAAGCTTTTTTGACGAACACACACGATGTAACACAACAGCACAGGACATTTCCTCAACTCTAAAGTGCGTGCGAGTGTGTGTGTGTGTGTATGTGTGTGTGTGTGTGTGTGTGTGTGTTTCTCAGGGCAAGGCACGGTTTCATGGGGCCACCACACCGTTTGATGTCTGAGGGCGTGGTAGTAAAAAGGCCTTCAACCCTTATTGATTTATCGGCACGTCCATGGGAACCACGTCTTCCTGAAGGACTGCTGACGGTAACCCTACGCCGGAACGATGTGGTGGAAGAAAGGAGCCTGAAATCCTGATATCACGTGTCACCGACCACATGGCCCAGTCCCTCTCTTAATCACTAAAACATCTTCCCACCAAGAGCGGCGGTGGTGTGTGCGTGTGATTGGCTCCAACCAATTGGCTCGCGTGTCTGTGAGAGCTAGGATCTTGATTTATTTTGTGTGTGTGGGCATGCTTGCGCGAGTGTGCGTTTTTGTCAGCGACGGTTAGCATCTTGATTCATTTGTGTGTGTGTGTGTGCTTATGTGAGCGTGTGTTTTTGTCAGCGACGGTTAGCATCTTGATTCATTTGTGTGTGTGTGTGTGTGTGTGTGTGTGTGTGTGCTCGTGTGAGCGTGTGTTTTTTGACTGTGGCGGTTAGCGTCTTGATTTATTTGTGTGTGTGTGTGTGTGTGTGTGTGTGTAAAAAGCGCAGTGAGAAAATGGTTTCTCCATGGCCTCCCTGAAGCCCCAGTGCTGCGGAGGTGAGCTGCTCTCAGAGCAGTGGGAGGCTCTCTCTCTCTCTGGCTGTGTCAACACCCGGCCATCGTTTACAACCCCAGTGTTTCTGCTCCCCTCGTCCATCACACACACGCTCCCCTCTCCTCCTCCTCCCCCTATTCCTCCCCTCCCCCCCTCTAATGCTCCTCCTCCTCACCCCTGTGCCACCACAATGACCCTCTCTCCTCCTGCTCGCCAACCAGGTAGCACTGGTTTGCCTGCCATTGCCAGTCAGGCACCATAGCGCACGCCGGTTAAGCCAATATTACACGTACTTTTTACTTCACTTTCTTTTTTAAAACAACAAAAAAAAGAAAGAAAGAAAACAATCTTTTCTAAATGATCCCATCTTAAGTCTACCGTTCGCGACCAGACTGTTCACTCGAGTGGTTTGTTCAAAGCGGAGTTTTGCCAAGCAACCGACCGTGTCAGAAACCGTCGACTAGCCACACAGTCCCCACCCTCACTGGCTCCATGCCTCGGCCCAGGAGGCGTTTGTCTGAGCGCTGTTAGCCGCACACAAACAGACAAGACAACTCAAAGCAAACAAACGTCCATCTCCCACCCTTCAGACACCCGAAACGTGTGTGTGTGTGTGTGTGTGTGTTTGTGTGTGTTTCTCAAGCCTGTGGGTAGCAGCTGGAGTAGAAAGCATACTCAACGTAAACACACACGTTAACAAACACCCGTTCACAAATGTCCTGAACAGAAACGTAGTACTAGCCTTTTATAGTAGCGGGCTAAACTTACAATTTGAATCTGCAAACATTTTTATTGTGTTGATAAAACAACCAGGCCATGTGATTGTACACACACACACACACACACACACACACACACACACACACACACACACACAAACACAGGGAGGGTATCACCCCTATTTTACAACCAGGTCTACAATTGCTTTGATAAGTCATGTCCAATTAACTTGACAAGAGGATTCAGCCAGTAGGATGCGGGGCAGGGATGTGTGTGTGTGTGTGTGTGTGTGTGTGTGTGTGTGTGTGTGTCTGAGTAATACCTCTGACCTCAGCACATCACAGAACAGAACATGACTCGCTCCAAAGGCAACAAAAAAGCTACTTCTTCTAAGCGAGGAGCTCTGCATGAAAAGCCTGGAGGAAACCGAGAGACGCCCCCCGGGGGGGACGTGTTCAAGGTATTTCTCATCATTATTCAGAGCCTTGTCACAAGCAAAGGGGAGTTTATGATGTGGTCATGCTCCGTGGCTGCCGGGAACCGTCTCATCCATCTGTGGAAACAGCTTAGGCCGTCGTCTGTCATGTCAGCGCCGCGTGCAGCTTAAAAACGCGTTTCGGAATTCCTTTCAGAAGTCGTCTCGGAATCATTCTTTATCCCGCGGATAAAACTGACTATCAGTGGAGCCGTCTAAAAAACGACTTGCTGTCTTTTGGACAAGAAACCACTATAACGTTGTGACAAAGCGAAACCTACACGATGTCAGAGGTCACAAACGGAGCCTAGGTCAGCGGACAGGCCTCTCGGCCGAATGCAAATCGACCACCCGTCGCCGCCGACAACGGGCGGGGGTGGAACCCCATTCCCGGGGGCCTCCGCGACCCCCTCCTGTGTTTAGACTGGAGGGGGGGGTCAGAGGTCAGGACCCGACACGACAGGAAGTGACCTCACCGCCCTGAGTGACGGACGTTGAAGCGCTCTGTTTCCGCTCTCGCGTGCACTGACTGGTAAACAGGAAACTCCGGTCGATCCACGACAAAAGAAACCCTTTTTCAATCGCAACAAGCACACCTTGTCTCGACCGCGGCCCCGGTCGCTCCTCATCCAGCACCGTGCCTTGAGTGGCACCTCCCAGTGTCTCCCCCGTGCCCCCCCGGGTCTCACTGCTGTTCCGCTCCGGGGGAAGCCTCCCCTCTGGCCCGGACTCCGTACGAGCCGGCCGGACCCTGCTCCTGTTTGCTTAGCCCCTGTAACCGAGCCACGAGGAGAGATTACACACCGGGAATCGGGACGGAGGGAACACCTCTCTTGTGATTAACCCCGGGAGCGTCCTACGGTGCGATTAACCCCGCGAGCGTCCTACGGTGAGCGCGGCCTCGACCTTATTAGCTGTGTTGGGATCCCTTTACATACAGGAATCCCTATATCCCTGTGCATACAGCCAGAGAGGACAGGAATCCCTATATCCCTGTACATACAGCCAGAGAGGACAGGAATCCCCATATCCCTGTACATAGGGCAAGCTGCCGCCTCTGGGTCGGCCCTGTAGCTCCTGTGGACCGGGGCTTTCTGACTGGACGCCCCACGAGGCGCAGAGAGGGTCCCCGTCTCTGGTAGAGCGATCAGGGACGAGCGCTGGGGGCCCGCTTGCCGAGGGCCACTCTCTCTAAGTGGCTGGCTGTAAATTAGGTCAGCGACTGTGGAGAGGGGAACCCGACACCCCCTGAGCTCCACCGCACAGCACCGCAGCACCGCTGCTCAGGATTCTACGCAGGGCTAATCATAGGCACGTGAATCAAGACGACACACACACATATGAACACATACACACACGAACAGATCACATGTACAACTTTTTTTTCTTTCCTCACTCTCTATCTTGCCAGACACACACACACATGTACACACACACACACGCACACAGATACGCACAGATGACGGACGCCACGCTTCTCACCCCTCACCATGTGGCGCGCACACAAACCAAACAGAGAGCAAACACAAGAGAGAGTCAGACCCACCCGCTGGCCCCCATGTCTCGCCGTGTGTCTGTACACCCTCAGGCCTGACAGACAGGGCGGCCGTCTCCAGACGCTGGTTACCAGTTACACCCGCGTTGACAACGGACGTCTGCTGGTCACCGGAACGTTCCGCACGGCACCGACGGCCGACCGCGATTGGAGGTGGCGAAAGACGGGACGGTTCCCACCGCTTGGCTCTGATTGGCTCGGGAACAGTGCTTCAAAAAACCCCGGCCTGGGTGTCTGAAACGAGCACCGAGGCGACATGTCTGAATGGATCACGTGTGGGTTGGGTCGCCGCGGAGATGTGGGGATTGTGGTGGCTCACGGCTCACTTTTTACATTCCATTCCACTTTCGTCCCTGGAGCTAAAAGTGTGTTTTTATTTCGTGTGTCAAAAGTGAGTGTGTCTATATCGGTTATGGCACTGTTGTGGATGTGTGTTCGATTGTGTGTGTGTGTGTGTATGTGATGAGTACAAGACCTTTTCTATGTGTTTGAAAATCATTTGTGAAATTCAAGAGCTGAACGCGTGCAGGCGTATCAGGCTTGTGTGTGTTCGTGTGTGTGTGTGTCTCCGTGGATACGAGTGGGAGACCTTTGGGGAGAAGACGACGAGGCAGCCAGCTATTTTCCGAGGCACACTTTGAGAAACAGAGACGTTTCTGTCTGTCAGAGCATGGAATCTGTTTTCTACCGTCTTTCTCTCTCGCTTCCTCATGTCTCTCTTTCTCTCTCTATTCTCTCTCTTCTCTCTCTCTCTCTCTTTCTCAGTCTCTCCCTTTCTCTGACTCTCTATCACTATCCATCGCTCTGTCTCTCTTTCTCCGTTCCTTCCCGAGTCTGTCTGAGTCAGTCTTCCTGTTGGAAATCCCTCCGATATTAAGCCATGATTGAATTAAAGACCGTCTGCTCTGCGCCTTTGGCTCGGCTTGCTATCTCCACAGCACCACAGCCTTAAAGAATCACTGTGTCCTGTTACAGGCTCGCTGGCACTTAGACATGCATCCGTTTGGAGGATCCTGGTCAGTCCACGCTGGTATGAGGACATGTATCCGTTTGGAGGATCCTGGTCAGTCCACGCTGGTATGAGGACATGTATCCGTTTGGAGGATCCTGGTCAGTCCACGCTGGTATGAGGACATGTATCCGTTTGGAAGATCCTGGTCAGTCCACGCTGGTATGAGGACATGTATCCGTTTGGAAGATCCTGGTCAGTCCACGCTGGTATGAGGACATGTATCCGTTTGGAGGATCCTGGTCAGTCCACGCTGGTATGAGGACATGTATCCGTTTGGAGGATCCTGGTCAGTCCACGCTGGTATGAGGACATGTATCCGTTTGGAAGATCCTGGTCAGTCCACGCTGGTATGAGGACATGTATCCGTTTGGAGGATCCTGGTCAGTCCACGCTGGTATGAGGACATGTATCCGTTCGGAGGATCCTGGTCAGTCCACGCTGGTATGAGGACATGTATCCGTTTGGAGGATCCTGGTCAGTCTACGCTGGTATGAGGACATGTATCCGTTTGGAGGATCCTGGTCAGTCCACGCTGGTATGAGGACATGTATCCGTTTGGAGGATCCTGGTCAGTCCACGCTGGCTGCTTTGTAGCTGATCGGGATCGGGTGTGACAACTCGACCTTGGAACCTTTGGATAAACAGCGACTACCATCATATCAGGGAGGGATGGTGTGATGGGGGTATTAGCGAGGTGTAATTATCACGTCTGACTGGACCTGACTCTCTAGAACTAGTCCCGGAGGAGTGTGTGTGTGTGTGTGTGTGTGTGTGTGTGTCTTTTGGGGGACATGTTAGGTGAGGGAAGGGAGGAAGGGGACTGAGATGGATTGACTGTAAATCTGCCTCCTTTTAAACTGCTCCACCATACATGGGCAGGTCTACCAGCCCTTTGTATTGTCAAAAAAGACAAAAAAACATACCTGGGTTCACCGACGGTCGGACTGTGTTTACCTCCGTCGCCGCGGTGACACAGGAGTGTTTGTTGTTGCCTTTGGCCTCGTCGTCTTGTCGGATACGATGCTGCCGGTTCAGAGCCGCACTGGTTCCTCTGTGTATGCGTTGACCTCGTCCGCAGGAACGGTGTATGATCTCTATGATCTCCATGATCTCCTCTCTCCACACACCCTGTGTGGTTAGCGTACTCGTAGCCCCAGCACACGTTCAGACCTCTTCCTCTTCCTCTTCCTCTTCAAGAGGTCAACTCACGTCACCACGGACAGCAGGCTTCACAGTCTGACGCTGAGCTCTTTGGCCTCCTGGTCCTTCTTGTTTTGGCCGTTGGGACTTACCCTGGAAGCGTACTCTCTTTCTTTGGACACTGAAAGAGAGCAAGGGGAAACAGGAAGAAATAAATGTCTTGAATTCAATTCAACAAATAGTCCATATGATCAAAACTAGTTTTATTCTGAAAATAGGTATGGTTTTTGCAATACATTTTCCCCCCTTTCACGTTGGTTACACAGTCGGCGTGACGTTGTTTGTTTTTCAGTCCGGTCTCACTTTTGGCTTGTGGTTTGAGCAAAACGCTTGCCTGTTGCTACAAACAGGAGATAAGAGGAGTGATGCGTCAGCCAGGAGTCGGCTCCTCACAACGCCACAAGTCTAAACACACAACCATCTTTGGCTGCCGGTTCTGCCAGACACCACTTCAACATGGATTCTCTCCTACTTTCACCTCTGCTGACTACAACACAACGTATCCATCGCTGCCTGCTTTGTGCCAGACGTTAAAAAGTCTCTATTTGAATCCGTGCCTCTCTCGTGTCCTGTGGATACTACCCTGAAAGGTTTGACCAGTGTAAGTCATGGAAAGAACGCTGTAATCAGATTGTAACGAATCAAGCGGTACATTCAGTTTTAGGAAAAGTAACACCTAATAGAAAAATCCGGTTACTGTCTGCCTTAATAGCCGTACACTTAAAAGGCAGTAACTTTTCACAGCGAGCGAACAGCTTTCTCACACTCGAAAGACTGAGGCTGACCAACGGGGCCACTGAGCAGAGAGCGCGTTAAAAAAAACAGAAAAAGATGAAGGAAAGAAGGGATGAAAAAATGTAATTGGAGTTTAAAAAAAGACACATTTTACGTCCGCTCGGCTGGTTTTGAAAACTGCACAGCCATAAAGAAAGCACCATCGCTCATTCTCTGGGAATGTTCTAGATGTAGTTTTTGGCAGCCTCCCTCAGCCTGGATGGAAGCCAGGAGGATGATCAGGCACAAGAGGTCACTGGTACAGGCTGCGTCACCGCAGCCAGGGCGACGTGTTGCCGGTGACGACGGAGGCAGTTGAACTCGGTCGAAATGTCGAGCAGTGATTGCGACTGTCACTTTCGGTTGGCGTTGTTTCATCGTCGAAGGAAGACCGTTACCCGATAGAGACAGTGACACTGAACAGGGATGGAAACTCAATTACCCAGCGGCCCTGCTGGTTTCCTCCTCGAGTCTAGTGCATGCACTTCAGGCATTGCTGTAATTTAAACTTTTGCCGGCCAGCTTTGTTTTAGATTCTATAGAAACACGACTGATGGCAGGAGAAAATCTGTTTCTTCTTTAGAAATTTTGGAGGGCACAAATAACACTCAATTCACAAGATTAACAAGTTGCTCCAATTGGAAAACATACCTTCAATTCAATGGGCAACCTCTAGAGGTCGCTTGTTCACATTTAAGTCAACAAGAACTGCCACCTGGACTTGAGTCATAGAAATAAAACAGAGGGAAACGAGAAGCGAGTTTAGGAAGAAAGGCGCCGCCATGTCACACACTCAGTGAACCAGGAACAAGGCTTTTGAAAAACAACACCCTTTGATTGGATAATGTCCGTTAAGGCCAAGACGCCCGAGGGGCAGTCAAACCCAACCCCCACCCGTTTTGAGGTGGCCTAGTTAATGCCTGATTCCATGCTCCTAATCTCTCCTCCTGTTCCGCTGTGTTGGTAGGGGTCAGGAGGCCTGTGTTCTCCCCTCCACTAATATGGAACCGTGTGGAACCAGAGAGCCCTGTGAAACCAAGGAGCCGCGTGGAACCAAAGTGCCTGTGGAACCAGAGAGCCTGTGGAACCAGAGAGCCTGTGGAACCAGAGACCCTGTAGAACCAGAGAGCCTGTGGAATCAGCGCCTTGTGGAGCCAGAGAGCCTGTGGAACCAGAGAGCCTGTGGAACCAGAGAGCCCTGTGGAACCAGAGAGCCCTGTGGAACCAGAGAGCCTGTGGAACCAGAGAGCCATGTGGAACCAGAGAGCCCTGTGGAACCAGAGAGCCCTGTGGAACCAGAGAGCCGAAGGGGAACCAGGGAGCCCTGTGGAACCAGAGAGCCCTGTGGAACCAGAGAGCCGAAGGGGAACCAGGGAGCCATGTGGAACCAGAGAGCCGAAGGGGAACCAGGGAGCCCTGTGGAACCAGAGAGCCGAAGAGGAACCAGGGAGCCCTGTGGAACCAGAGAGCCGAAGGGGAACCAGGGAGCCATGTGGAACCAGAGAGCCAAAGGGGAACCAGGGAGCCCTGTGGAACCAGAGAGCCCTATGGAACCAGAGAGCCCTGTGGAACCAGAGAGCCCTGTGGAACCAGAGAGCCTGTGGAACCAGAGAGCCCTGTGGAACCAGAGAGCCCTGTGGAACCAGAGAGCCATGTGGAACCAGAGAGCCCTGTGGAACCAGAGAGCCCTGTGGAACCAGAGAGCCGAAGGGGAACCAGGGAGCCCTGTGGAACCAGAGAGCCCTGTGGAACCAGAGAGCCCTGTGGAACCAGAGAGCCGAAGGGGAACCAGGGAGCCCTGTGGAACCAGAGAGCCGAAGGGGAACCAGGGAGCCCTGTGGAACCAGAGAGCCGAAGGGAAACCAGGGAGCCCTGTGGAACCAGAGAGCCGAAGGGGAACCAGGGAGCCATGTGGAACCAGAGAGCCGAAGGGGAACCAGGGAGCCATGTGGAACCAGAGAGCCCTGTGGAACCAGAGAGCCGAAGGGGAACCAGGGAGCTATATTTTCCAGGGAGCCGGAGGTGGAAATACGGGACGCAGACGGCTGTGTCTCCTGCCACACACTCCAGAGGGGGGTCAGCCGGCTGCTAACTACATGGCTCCGTAAAGCCCAGCCCGAGGGTGCCAACGAGGGAAGTGTGTTAGGGGTCGGCGAGAGGTTAGGATAGTGTGTGCGTGTGTGTGTGCTTCATAGGAGTTCCCTGCCTTGGTTTTTCCCCACTGAACGGGCTTCAGACCCAGAGGAAAGCTGTGTGCTTCAAAGACTTTGTGGGTCCTCCGGCTGTTACCATGGCACCGTGTATCGTATGAGTTTGTGAATGCAATTTGGAGCTTTGGTTGACAAAGGCAATATAGAGGAAAAAACTGTGAGTGCTGATTTAATAAACTGTAATTCAACACCTATTTAGCGTCCTGGCACACACATTCACACACGCACACACACACACAAACACACATACTCGCCCCTCGTCATGGAGTCTCATCTGCGTCAGTAGCACCATCTGGTCCGGTCATTTGCCCCCCCCACCCCCTTCCTCTCTCTTGTGGTTCTTCTCCCAGGGTGCTGTGAGTGGGGCTGCACAGGGTTGAACCGTGCCTCTCATTAGAGGCCTCCAGCCTCCAGTAGGGGCTGTCCTCCCTCCTCCACGGCCCACTTCCAGGCAGCGGTGACAGGCCGTTGGAGACGTGGTGTGGGTCCTGAAGGGCCGGGCACGCTGGTAGTTTCCAACAGTCACTTTGTGTTAGTAATTTTTCCATCCTTTCCACATTTTGTGGGTCCCCTGCGCTTGCGACCTTATCTCTCTTACTTTGAAATTAATTTAGTGTGTGTGTGTGTGTGTGTGTGTGTGTGTGTGTGTGTGTATGTGTGTGTCTGTCTGTTTATGAGTGTGTGTGTGTCCAGTTATAGTTGAATAACTGCACCACTAAAAAAACACTACTTACAAACGGCTCTAAAAATAGTCATCCATATGTTACATTGCCTTGGCCTGCAGTGACCAGTAGTGTGTGTGTTAGTGTGTCTGTGATTGTGTGTCTTTCTGTGTGTCTTTCTGTGTATGTCTGTGTGTGTCCGGTTACAGATCAATGGCTAGCCCACTTCAAAAACAATACCAGTTGACATGAAACCACACCTCCGTATCTAACCTAGCCCTTGACCTGCTCTGGCCACTACTCCGTGTGTGTGTGTGTGTGTGTGTGTGTGTGTGTGTGTGTGTGTGTGTCCACCTCCATCGGCGTCTCCGTCTCTCTCATGAACGTGTTAGTCCTCCCACAGTCCTGCTGCGCCCGGCTGCGAGGCCCTGTTATTACTGCATTATCAAACGCTGTGCTGTTTTACCACTGCGTAAACACTTTATTATGTGGTATCCACCTGTGGTTGCCATGCAGGCCAGTGTGTGTGTGTGTGTGTGTGTGTGTGTGTGTGTGTGTGTGTGTACGTTAGCGGGGTTCTGCTCCGCTGTTGTTTTAGATGCTGTTTATTTGTCTCCCGGATTCTGACTCCAGAAGCGGTTTCCTACTGCAGCAACATGGAGCCGGGCCCCTGAGAGAGAGAGAGAGAGAGAGAGAGAGAGAGAGACAGAGAGAGAGAGAGAGAGAGAGAGTGAGAGAGAGAGAGAGAGAGAGAGAGAGAGAGAGAGAGAGAGAGAGAGAGAGAGAGAGAGAGAGAGAGAGAGAGAGAGAGAGAGAGAGAGAGAGAGAGAGTGTGTGTGTGTGAGTGTTCCGGGTGCATGGCTGCAGCTGGCAGTGGTTTCCATTAGGGGGCTCGGGCTAAGCCAACCCCTGCTGCTGGAACTGAGAGCGAGAGCGAGAGAGAGCGAGAGAGAGAGAGAGAGAGAGAGAGAGAGAGAGAGAGAAAGAGAGAGAGGGGGGGGCTGCTGGAACTGCCGGGCCCTCAACCAGGAGGCTGACGCAGCGACAAGCCCCAACAGCTTGGTGACATTAAGGCCCTAGTAAAGTGGCTTGGTGTCTCACTCCGACTAAGAGTTTAAGAGTTTCAGTCATAAATGAAAGAGATTTAGGTCATGATGACAGTTATGTCACACGATTGTGTCAGTGGAGGGGAGGTATAGGCAGACTGGTTATAGTCTAATGGATGTGTCATCATACTGGACCTCTGAGGCCAACGGGTTATGGTGGGGAGGGGACTGTTAAAAAATGCTAGGGGTTCCACGTTGACCGCATAGCCAGGGGTTTGTGGGGCAGGGAGGCTGGTGGGGGGGGAAGGGGGGGGGGGGGGGCGGGCAGGCGGGGTGTTGGAGGGGGGGGTGGAGGGGGGGCGGGCTAGATCAAGTGGGCCGGAGACACAGGCTCTGTCAACACCACACAACATCTGGCCAGCTTCTACACTACACACACACATTCCATACCCTCTGAGCAGCCAGATGTGTGACCTGCATGAGAGACACTCCTACCCCTGTCTTCAAAAGCAAATGCCACAGCCTCTAACTCCTACTATTAATAAGGATTTAAATTGTTGTAAACGATTTCCAAATCAATTCTACAATAAGATAGTATTGTGTCAATAGAAAATACACGTTTTAGACACATAGGTTCATTATTTTTGTTTAAAAACGATGATAAAAACTTTTCAAGCATACGTTACGAAACAGGAGAGCACACGGGCCAGCTCACTGCAAGTCTATTGGCACCCAGCATCTCTGAGGCCCTAAAAGACACAGATGTAGAGCTATAGACGGAACATATAATGCTAAAGATCATGCAGCCTCTTACCCGATGTCCAATCTATAGATCTATATCTATGGTTAAACCTTCCAACCACCCTTCCCCTTCTACTTTAACAGGCACACTAATTAAAACCAAATGAGATTTTAGTTGCTGCCCGTTTGTTTTGTGCCCCTGGACCCCGACGGTGGGGGGAGTTAGGTCTCTGCTGTGCTCTCAAACAGTGGCTCCACCGTTCATCTGCTGCCTACACAACCCAAAGTTTCCCAAACTCCCTGTCACGCTCCGAAGCACCGACATCATCGGTTTTACTCCTCAAACAAACTGTTTAATGCGAGGAAAAGTTGGCTCCCATGTCGATGGAAGGCAGCTCGCGTTTTTTTGTTGTTGCATGTTTAAAATTCCACAGCATATTAGATTTCACGCTCGGTTTCCAGTGCTATCCCGTGGAATTCTGCTGTGTGTGTGTTAACGTGGGGCTGCCGCTGAGTGTGAGGGGGTCGACTGTAACGCTCCTAGCCTCGTTCCTGGAGGATACGTGGATCCGTTGGTGGATCTCTGAGTGGAGGGTGTCTGTGTGTCCGCGTGAGATTTGTGTGACTTATGAGGACATGCCTGGTAAGAAGATGACTCACACAGCTTTATAAACACGTACAAACACACGCACGAAATACACAAACACTGAAATGACTCGACTGTGTGAAAGCAGTCATACATGTGTAATAGTGCCTGTTCTGTAGGTTACTGCAGTCATTAGCACACAGGCCGATATTGGTGTGACCCCTATTGGAGTTGAGAGTTCTCCTTAAGCAGTAGTTGTGTAATGCATATGATGGAGTGGGTAGAAGGGTTCCTATGGTTACAATACATTTATGTGAACGTGACAACGATGTGGAGTCAACCCTTAAAAGTAGCAGGAAGCCGGGGTTTCCACGCGTCGGAATCGGTGCGAGATCTCACGGTGAACTTTGGGATATGAATCACCGCCTTCCCTCATGAACGGACCAATTTATATTACCTGGCAGCTATAAATCGGGTTGTCGCGGAAACGGGTCGAGGCAGGGAACCGGGACCCTCGGAGCATGCTGTTCCTGTTTGGATACGCCAAGTATTTATTCCAAAGACCCAACCGGGGTCCAGTTACTATTGGGGAAGGGGGAGGGGGGGGGGGGGCGGCGCTGGCGACATATTTCATAAAGGCAGGCGCTGAATCCCTGCTGTAGATCACGCCACGCTAATGAGCTACTGGGAAGGAAAGCATGGAGCGGAGTCAACCAGCAGTCACGGCGTTCCCAAAAAACACACGGAAAGGGAGGGGGGGGGGGGGATAAAAGAGGAGAGGAGAGAGGAGAGTTCACGGACTCGAGACACCAACAAACACGAGGACTGTTTTTTTCTGGATGAAATATGAAATCAGAGAAGTCCAGTGTAAACACGACAATGCATGCCACTTAGTCCCCTGTTAAGAGTGCGTGATGGCTGTCTCAGCGCTCAGAGAGCAGGGTTCTACTGAGCACTAAGAAACACAGCTCGAATTGGACCAGCACCCCACACAGCTTCAAAGCAGACGTTGTCACTGTCCGGTTTGCAGCGCTGCTTTCTTCACAGCTACAATGTGATGGACTTGTGCAAGCACACTTGTTGAAGGTGCATATGTTGTATACCGTTTATACCATGGTATACATCGCCAACATAATAATATGAGAAGATAATATATATCTCTTTTCTCTGTTTAACGTAGACACACACACACAAACGCACAAACGCACAAAGAAACACACACATACAAACACACACACACACACACACACAAAAACACACACACACACACACACACACACGTCTGCTCTCTAGCGCACCACTCTCTGTGCAGCGCTCGTGTCGAGGCGTCTTACGTGTTCAGGTCAGTACTGTTTAACCTCTCTCCTCCCGCGGTAATGAAACGGACTGGGTTGCCCTATGTGATCTCGCCTAGGGCACCAAACGAGCCAGAACCTCCACTGGGCTACACAGATAGACTGGATTACTGTCAGCACCTGGCAACCCCCCCAACAGAACCGGTTATTTGCTAGCAATAACTGTTTGTTTTAATTCAATACCAGTCGTACTTTGTCCATAAAGGCTGCCCACAGTCTGAGACTGAGGCTCACAAACCCTGTAATCCACACCCAGGCCTTTAAACTAAATTGCTGGCACTCAGAACGTCAGCAGGAGAGCTGACAGCGGTTGGCTTTCACACGACACCTCATATCTCACTGCACACTTGTCTCAAACACAAGCGCAGGAGTCAGGAGTAGTCAGGCCAGAATAGGGTTAGGGTTAGGGTTAGGGTAAGGGTTAGGGTTAGGGTTAGGGTTAGGGTTAGTCAGGAATAAGGCCAGAATAGAGTTAGTTTTAGGGTAAGGGTAATGGTAAAGGCTAGGGTTAGGGTAGGGGTTAGGGTTAGTCAGGAATAAGGCCAGAATAGGGTTAGTTTTAGGGTAATGGTAAAGGCTAGGGTTAGGGTAGGGGTTAGGGTTAGGGTTAGTCAGGAATAAGGCCAGAATAGGGTTAGTTTTAGGGTAAGGGTAATGGTAAAGGCTAGGGTTAGGGTAGGGGTTAGGGTTAGGGTTAGGGTTAGTCAGGAATAAGGCCAGAATAGGGTAAGGGTTAGGGTAGGGGTTAGGGTTAGGGTAAAGGTAAAGGTTAGGGTTAGTTAGGAATAAATCCCTGACACATAAGTCTGTCTGGCCGGCACGGAGGAACCGCCAAACCGACACACGTGATGCTGAGCTCTGCTTCTCGTTTTACACACACACACACACACACACACACACACACACACACACACACACACACACACACACACACACACACACACACACACACACACGTACACACACATGCACGCATACACACTTAAACACATACTTTGGCCTTTCTCTACGACGTTGGTCGGCTTGCAAAAACACACCACACATCATCAAGTGCTTCCCGTATGGATGGGATGGGAAAGGCTTTGCTGCCCTTTGCTTCCAGGGACTACGGGCATCAGGACTAAACCAAAGGTCACGGCCAGGTCGCCGAGGTCAGCCCAGGCCGAGTGTGTGTGGCTCAGGTCGTGGTGTGGGTTCCCCCGTCCCAGACCAGCTTCACCCTGTGGTCAGTGGGTTTCCATAGCTACCTCACTCTAAATCCCTAGCCAGAGCCTGAATCCCTGACTCAGGGAACATACTGTCTGGCTCTCTGTTATGCGCCGCGTGAGTTTGTGTGTGTGTGTGTGACAGAAAGTCTCTGTGTGTGTGTGTGTGTGTGTGTGTGTGTTGGTGTGTATACTGTGTCTGCGTGTGTCCGTGTGTGTGCATGTATCTGTCTGTTGGTGTGTGTGTGTGTGTGTGTGTGTGTGAATGTGTCTGTCTGTTGGTGTGTGTGTTTGTGTGTGTTGCTGTGCGTGTGTGTGTGTGTGTGTGTGTGTGTGTGTGTGTGGACCTCCACGTGCACTTTGCAGAGAGGCTTCGTGCCCCAGTAGAGGTCGTCACCCCCGCGTGGTGGTGGTGGTGGGGGGGGGGGGGGTTTGTAGCAGGATGTCCACCCCGCTGCTCCACCCCTGGACTTGAACCACCCAAAGCGTCTGGCTCGTGTCAGACCGCCTGTGGCTACACTGAATTAGATTACGTCAACCTGGCAACCCTCAACCTGGCAACACCCCCCCGCCCCCCCACACACACACACCCCACACCACAGATTCACCTCACTGTTCCAACGATACGCTCTGTGTTGTGCCACGGCTTGGCCGAGAGGCGGCAGAGACCGGGAGAGGGGTCTGGACTGCTCGTTGTGTCGCGCGAGGTGGCTAGCGTTAGCGCTGCCCTGCAGCATTGAGCTGACGAAGCCTTAAACCCTGCCATCATGCGAACCACTCTCTCTCTCTGGCGACGTTTTATTACCTTTTAATCCAACTCCTTCAGATAAGTGCATACTTTCATTCACAGCTTTTTCCTCTCGTTTTTATCTTTCGCGGCCAATGTTTTTAGCCCCCTCCCTCCATCTCGCTTTTCCCGTCTTCACGGTTTCTCTCTCTCTCTTTTTTCCCCCCCGGCCTAACACCCTCTGTCACTTTCACTCCACCTCTCTCCATCCTCCCGTTCTTCTCTTCTTCCGGCCCTCTCATCTCTGCTCCTTTCTTTTTATTTCCCCTGGCAGATGACAGGGGGTCTGTGACACGTGTCGGTGATCTAATCTGCGGATCGCCCCGCCCAGACCAGACCAGACCCGGACCCCCCCCCCCCCCCCCCCCCCCCCCCAAATAAAAACACAACATCCTTCCAATTGACTTCTACTTTTCACCGCTTGTTCCAGCCTTGAGACCAGAGGCGGTCGTCTGTCACTGCCTCCCTCCCTTCACTCGCTCTCTCCCTCTCTCTCTCTCCTTTCTCTTTATGGCTCTATTTATCTCTCTCTCCCTCCTTCTCTCTTCCTCTCTAAATGTTGTCTTAATCAATCTAATTATTCAGCTCATAACGTGCTCATTGTTCGTGTTCGGAGAGCTGGCGTCCATTTTGGAGCGGAGGTTTGGCTGATGACTCAGTTGCTTCGGGGGCCAACATAAAGCAACACATCTGCTCTGCAACTGGCTCCCCTGTCCTGGGGGAGAGAGGCAGCCGCCGACCCCCCCCCCCCCCCCACCACCACCCTCCCCACCACCCC
>JAPMUY010008121.1:42500-63944 GCA_026901105.3 Galaxias olidus
GAGAGCCGAGGTCAGCCGGGGGTCGTGTACGCATCATCAGACTGCGCCCACATGTCACAAAGAGCCCTTTCTTTTTCTTTATTGCTGCTGCCCCTCACGGAACCATATTCCCACCCCCTGCCAACACACACACACACACACACACACACACACACGTTCTCACACTGACCTACACAGTCGTCACTCATTCATACCAGACTCATAACTAAGATAAGATCAAGTTAGACAACCTGGTGCAGTCAGGACTATAGAAGAGCCCCTATTATATCACCATTCTGTTGGTATTAATGTCTGCCTGTCTGATGTGGGGGGAGTATGTTGCAGTGATGAAATGTGTGTGTGTGTGTGTGTGTGTGTGTGTGTGTGTGTGTGTCCGGTGGTCTCCGTGCTGACACAGGGCAATGGGCTCAGGCCAGAGAAAGCAGTTGGGAGCGACGCTCGGTGGAAGGGATTTATTTGACTATGCAGAGCTGAACGAAACTTGGCACGCAGCGCCCACTCCCAGCTCACACTGATTAAAGTCGGAGAAACACACACACACACACACCCACACACCCTATCACACATTATACTCCCACCAGGCTTGCACATTCTTAACTTAAAGCACATTCAAATTAATTTGTGAGATTGTCAAACTCACATCGAACATACAGACTAAGTTAAGATAACATACAAGGCCCGCACACAAACACACACACACACACACACACACACACACACACGCACAAGCAAGCACACCCAAAGGCCATGACAGAAGTAGAAAAGAGAAATAAACATGGAGTTCAGTTACCCTCTATACATTCATATATATTTGTATACTGTATATATACTGTATATAAAGTGTGAGTGTGTGTGTGTGTGTGTGTGTGTGTGTGTGTGTGTGTGTGTGTGTGTGTGTGTGTGTGTGTGTGTGTGTGTGTGTGTGTGTGTGTGTGTGTGTGTGTGTGTGTGTGTGTGACTTGACATCTTTAAGTCGGTGTTCAGAGTAGAAGACTGAGGATGGCTATCAAAACAATGACATCATGATGGACCTGAAAATAATAAAAAAAAACTTTTGTTTTAGGACATTCAACTACATGATGGATCTAAAGATATTCCAGAACATGATGGATCTAAAGATATTCCAGAACATAATGGATCTAAAGATATTCCAGAACATGATGGATCTACAGATACTCCAGAACATGATGGATGTAAAGATATTCCAGAACATGATGGATCTACAGATATTCCAGAACATGATGGATCTAAAGCTATTCCAGAACATGATGGATCTACAGATATTCCACAACATGATGGATCTAAAGATATTCCAGAACATGATGGATCTAAAGATATTCCAGAACATGATGGATCTAAAGATATTCCAGAACATGATGGATCTAAAGATATTCCAGAACATGATGGATCTAAAGATATTCCAGAACATGATGGATCTAAAGATATTCCACAACATGATGGATCTAAAGATACCACTCTACCCCCATGATGGATCTGTAGATACTCCTGTCTTTAAGTTGTAGGAAGTTCAGGCATGTAGCATCAAACAGCCCATGTAGAGCCTCCCCCAGGGGGTCCCGGCCATACAGAGGGACTAAAGCTGTCAGCTCCTCTATAGATCCCTCAGCCTGTCAGGCTCCACAAAGAGACTGGCCCACCACCACCACCACCACCACCCCCACCACCACCACCACCACCGGGTCCTCTGCGACGGTGATGGATGGGGGTCAGGGGTGAAAGGTCATGCGGGGTCAGGAGTAGGATGGCGCCATGGGGTGCTGCTGCTATGCCCCCCACCGTGGGTCTGTTTGGGTCGACAGTTGTCCGTGAGCAGGGATCCAGATCTCCCTCCTGTCTGTTGGCACGGCGATAGGCTCCTCTAGGCCCTGTGCACTTTGACCCCCCAGGGTCTAGTGTACTCCGTCTCGTGCCAGCAAGAGAGTGTGTTTGCATGCAGGGTCTATTGGAAGGAATTTGCGTGCATGTCTGTGTGCACGTGTTAAAGAGTCTGGAGTGTGTACGTGTGTGTGTATTCATCACAGGATCCTATTTGAGTGTCCTGTCTCCCCTCCCCTCTCTTTTTCCTTGAAACCTCCCTGGATTGCTTGAGGAATCTTGGAATTCCGACAAAGAATATAATCCCGGACCCAAAGGTGGATCGGTTTCCACCGGCTCCTTTGGCAGCGAGCATCGTTTTCATTGCAACCTTTTTTTCTTGGCCTTCGCCGAGCAATATATATTCTTTAAGCAGAGTTGAAACTGTCAGTGTAACAAACGCTCATGGTGACAGCTCAAGTGCCGCGCTGTTTTTAGAAGTCAAACTTGGAGGGGGAGAAGCCTCTGTGCCGGAAAAATCGAAACGGGAACAGTTCTTTAGCGGCTCTGTTCCCAGGACAACCTGTAGGGGGCATAAGACCCCTGTGTTTACCTCATGTTGGCGTAACCCTTCGCTTGGGCCCCTTTTTAAGTCCCAAACGGACTCTACCATTTGACCTGAATACAGGGAGGGAAACTGAAAGTGACAGATCTCGTTCACAATGAAGCAGGGAATGTATTGTACCAGGCTCCCAAAGGGAGTGTTCCCCAAAAGCCTTTCGTTTTTCCCTCTCTCACTGCTGAAGGAAGGAGGGAGGAGAGAGGGAGGAGAGAGGGAGGACGGAAGATTCCTGAATACCCTGCAGGTCCCTCTGAAGAACCCTAGGTGCCAGTTTGCTGTTTTGTGCAGGCCCTGCTTCCCGTGCGGCCTTTGAGCGTGTGCGTGTGCGTGTGTGTGTGTGTGTGTGTGTTAGTCAGCATACATACGTATGCGTGTCTGTTCGAGTGTACGTGTTAAGGTGTGCGTGCGTGAGAGTCAATGGGTGTGACTCCTACATGCATTTGTTGATGTGTGTGTGTGTGTGTGTGTGTCGGGAGTGTGGAATGTTCTATGTAGATGTTATTGCAGCTGGATGAGAATAGCAGGAGACAGCAGTGGAGAGCAGGGCCTCAGATCAACAGGCTGTAATTGCAGAGGAAAAGCTGCAGCTATACAACCCTGCTGCTAATGTAACTAACACACACCCACACACCCACCCACCCACACACACACACACGTATATATATACTGTATGTATGCACAAACTAGCATGTATAAATGCAACCATGAAATAATCACTCTCTCTCATATACACACACTCAAATATACACTGTATGTATCCACAAACAAGCATTCAGAAATGTAACAATGATATAATCACTCTCTCTGACACACACAAACATGAATACATATTGTAAGTATCCACAAACAAGCATGCAGAAATTCAACCCTGAAAGTAATACATGCAGAGAACTACACACGCAGACACACACCGACACATTTCATCACACTCAATCTCTCTAGCGCTTACACACGCACACACACTTCATCACGCTCACACTCTCTAGCTGCTAGAGTGTAGCGCATACACACACACACACACACACACACACTTCATCCCGCTCCAAGCTGCTGTGGCTCATATCGCGTGAACACTGGGAGGACTATTCTATATTTATGTTTTATATTTCCCTTCTCCTTGGCCTCATAACCAGGGCTTTTCTGCTGCACACACCACAGGGCTACTCGTGTGTGTGTATGTGTGTTGCGTGTGTGTGTGAGTGTGTGTGTGTGTGTCTATGATTTACAATGGTCGGATTTTACAAGCTGCAGTTTGGTTGTGATAAGGTTTTATGTGACAGGATCCAACCTTGTATGTATGTGTGTGTGTGTGTGTGTGTGTGTGTGTGTGTGTGTGTGTGTGTGTGTGTGATAGAGAGTGACCGACAGAGAAAGGATTTCTTCTTCTCTAACCGAGCCCTTAGAGTGCACAGTATGTGTTTGCGGCCATGCGTGTGCGTCTGCGTGTGTGTGTGTGTGTGTGTCTGGCCAGGGTGTGGCAGAGGAGACCATACTGTGTCCTGACGTCCTGCAGCATCCCCAAGTTCAAAGGTCAAATAACAGAGCTTATTTCATTTCCTGTGGGACAGTGGACAGACAACACACATGCTAGCTGTGTCGGGACTTTGGCCTCTGAACATTGTAATTACTCTCTGCAGTGTGTCAGTAATGGCCCCTTAAAGAGTATGTAGACGATTTCCATAGAGAACGTTTACAGACACACACAATGCAGAGAAGAGTGCATTTCAGTTCGTGCTCCAAAAGCCTGCCCTCCAAATTTTCATTTTTCTTTCCCTGTCTATTGCCTCTTTCTTTCTTTCTTTCTTTCTTTTCTTTTCTTTTCTTTTCTTTTCTTTTCTTTTCTTTTCTTCCTTCCTTCCTTCCTTCCTTCCTTCCTTCCTTCCTTCCTCGTACTGTCTCTGGAGCAGACAGTGTTTTCCGTGGCCAGATCCCAGACAGCCCGTGGAGTTGGCCGGACAGAGGCAGGATTCTGAGCGGTGTCTGTTAACAGCTTCATGCCATCACCTTTGGACTGCCATAAAAAACATCAGAGTATCAGAGACAGAAGTGCAGGACAGAGGATGTTTAGTGTTAGTCGTTGTCCCTAACAAAATACATGGGTTGATTTTTAGTATGATGTATCTCCTTTCTTTCTTTTCTGTGTTTCTTTTCTTTCTTCCTTTCTTTCCTTTCTTAAATCTTAATTTCTTTCTTTCTTTCTTTCTTTCTTTCTTTCTTGCCAGCGTTTCCCCTGACTAAGGCTTTCTCCTGCCAGGGAGCTGTTTTCATATTCGTTTGGCGTCCTAAAGTGTGAGAGGCTGGAGCGAGGGACAGCCAACTTTCAGCTGAACAGAACATTCTGTATTTTCACACATTATTAACTTTTCCATTTCCACAAAGTAGCTGTTGCAGGAAATTCTCGCGAGGGGCTATCATATATATATATATATAATTATAATTATTATAATTATTTATTTATTTATTTGTATTTTTTGTGTATAATTTCTTTGCCAGAATCATTTTTATTGATCAAATATCTAACACCTATGTCTAGGCACTTATTTATTTTGTCTTTGGCCCACCAGACACTTCATTGGGAGGAAGAGTTATTATATTGGGAGTATTAGCCTGACTATGTGACATGGTGAATTAGTTTTGATCTTTGGGTATGAGTATGTATTACATGTAACCTAGCATGGGCTAACCCACTCATCCTCAAAGGCTTGTTGACTTTTACAGTATTATCTGTCATCTGTGACTTGTGGAAAATTACTCAATGGAAGCAATTCAATCTTCATAAAAAGAAAGATTATGCATGGCAATTACATGTAATCTATTTAGTATTTGACCAAGTTCAGAATGGAACATGTACCATGTACCATACAAACACATACTCGTACACACACACACACACACACACACACACACACAGTCTATGTATTGCACATCGCATTGCTCTTTCACTCTACCATTTCAACCCTGAACACACAAGCTGTTCGTTTGTTTTTCCTTTGGACAAATTTTCCCAAATTGTTCCAATTCTATTGATTGAATAATAGACTACTTCCCCCCATTTCGCTGTCAGTCTGACAGACATCAGTGTCTTTGTCTGTGTGTGTCTGCGTCCGCACACGTTCATGTGCGATGTGCACGCTAATCCTCGTATTTTGTCTGTGTGTATGTGTCTGGGCACGCATGCGTGTGATGTGTACACTAAGGCTTGTGTTGTGTTGTGTGTGTGTGTGTGTGTGTGTGTGTGTGTGTGCGTGTGGTGGTGGCCGGCGGGGGCCTTAGTTTGGCTCCAAGTCCACCTAAAGTGAGACACAGTGTTGGCTGTCAACTGCCCAAAGCCCACTGGCGCCCTCTAGGGGACACCTGGTACTACTACAGTTTGGTAGTCTCAGACTCTGTCTGCCCGTCTTCCTTTTGACATCACATGTTCATATCGCTGTCCTGTGGCTTTCATAAACCACAGGCTTCGCTAAGCCGCAATCACACAGACATCATGCATGTTAATGATGGCGTGAAACTGAAACATAAGAAAAACTCAAATGTCACCCACCGTTGAACGGAACCATACAACATTTCCCCGAGGCAAGACAACGAGAACGGAAGCGGGAAACGAAGGGAGTTATAGACGTGGTGGCTAAAGAGGAGAGAGGAAAGAGGCCTGGAGGAGGAGGAGGAGGAGGAGGAGGAGGGAGGGTGTCTACCACTTGTGACGACCTTAACTACCAGCCTGTAAAAATAAATCACACATCTGCTTCCAATAAGACCGTGACATATTAATGGTTTTATGCTTGTTAAGAAATTCTTGTAACCGCCTCTCTCCCTTTCTCTCTCTCTCTCTCTCTCTCTCGCTCTCTCTCTCTTTTTCTCTCCTGCCTCTGCTCTCGTTATGGTGGGTGGTGGTTCTTTCTCCTGCCTCTGCTCTCGTTATGGTGGGTGGTGGTCCTCTCTCCCCTGTCTCTGCTCTCGTTATGGTGGGTGGTGGTCCTCTCTCCCCTGTCTCTGCTCTCGTTATGGGGGTGGTGGTCCTCTCTCCCGTCTCTGCTCTCGTTATGGTGGGTGGTGGTCCTCTCTCTCCTGCCTCTGCTCTCGTTATGGGGGTGGTGGTCCTCTCTCCCGTCTCTGCTCTCGTTATGGGGGTGGTGGTTCTCTCTCTCCTGCCTCTGCTCTCGTTATGGGGGTGGTGGTTCTCTCTCCTGCCTCTGCTCTCTCTTCTGCCTCTGCTCTCGTTATGGGGGTGGTGGTTCTCTCTCCTGTCTCTGCTCTCGTTGGGTGGGGGTGGATCTCTCTCTCCTGCCTCTGCTCTCGTTATGGGGGTGGTGGTCCTCTCTCTCCTGCCTCTGCTCTCGTTATGGGGGTGGTGGTTCTCTCTCCCGTCTCTGCTCTCGTTATGGGGGTGGTGGTTCTCTCTCCTGTCTCTGCTCTTGTTATGGTGGGTGGTGGTTCTCTCCCCTGTCTCTGCTCTCGTTATGGGGGTGGTGGTTCTCTCTCCTGTCTCTGCTCTCGTTATGGGGGTGGTGGTTCTCTCTCCTGCCTCTGCTCTCTCTTCTGCCTCTGCTCTCGTTATGGGGGTGGTGGTTTTCTCTCCTGTCTCTGCTCTCGTTGGGTGGGGGTGGTTCTCTCTCTCCTGCCTCTGCTCTCGTTATGGGGGTGGTGGTCCTCTCTCTCCTGTCTCTGCTCTCGTTGGGTGGGGGTGGTTCTCTCTCCTGTCTCTGCTCTCGTTATGGGGGTGGTGGTTCTCTCTCCTGCCTCTGCTCTCTCTTCTGCCTCTGCTCTCGTTATGGGGGTGGTGGTTCTCTCTCCTGTCTCTGCTCTCGTTGGGTGGGGGTGGTTCTCTCTCTCCTGCCTCTGCTCTCGTTATGGGGGTGGTGGTCCTCTCTCTCCTGCCTCTGCTCTCGTTATGGTGGGTGGTGGTTCTCTCTCCTGCCTCTGCTCTCGTTATGGGGGTGGTGGTTCTCTCTCCTGTCTCTGCTCTCGTTATGGTGGGTGGTGGTTCTCTCTCCTGTCTCTGCTCTCGTTATGGGGGTGGTGGTTCTCTCTCCTGCCTCTGCTCTCTCTTCTGCCTCTGCTCTCGTTGGGTGGGGGTGGTGACAGAGAACATTGTGCCTGCTTGTCTCTCTCCCTTCTCCCTCCGTCCTCTCTGGGGCTTCTGCTATCTGTTCATCCGTCTCTCCGTTCACACTAAACGAGGTGCAATCTCTTTTTCCCGTCGTCTAAAACTCGGATGGCACACCTGAGGGGCGTGTCCTACTGACCTGTCAGTCACACAGGGGGAGGAGCTCCGTGTATATCGGGCCCGTTTGGTGTGAACACTGGAGGAAAAAACTATGCAGAGGGGGGACATTGGTAGTGTCTGTCTTTGATCTTTTGATTGAAAAGACGTAAGAATAATTTATGATGTACCTGTTCAGTTCAGCCTTTCGAAACGTGCAGATTTAGTTTCATTACTTTCTCATGACAACAACTGCATCTCGTTTGCAAACAATCCAACGTGTTTGAACACTGAAACACGTGTATAGTTGATCCAGGGCTTTCGAGATTGAATTGACATGAGTGGAACGGCACAGTTTATGACTGTACAGTGAGGCAACACAGCTGCAGACCAAACATGTCCAAACGAGGAGGAGGAGGAGCGGCGGCGCTCGTCAAAACTGACCTCGGATGTAAAGAACACGCGATTAGACATAAAAGGGAGATTATGAACACACACATTCCTGTAGAGCGAGTGTCCTCCTCACACACACGTTTTATCTCTTCAATGCGACACACACACTTTTTATCTCTTCAAATACACACACACACACACACACACACACACACACACACACACACACACACTTTTTATCTCTTCAAAGCCACACACACACTTTATCTCTTCAAACAAACACACACACACACATTGTTCTCGCCCCAAAAGGGGGGCTCACAGACAGGCCTCTCACATGTGGCTCTGTTTAGACGGCCATCCAGCCCGGGCGTGGTGGTATCGCGTCAGCACCGGAGGCTTTTGAAGTGGACGTGGATCCCCCACTCACGTCCCCCTAATCATCCACAGACAACGCTAATCCCCCCCTTTAGTAGTCAGGAGGGAGGCCTTTGGGGTTCATGGTTGGATGATCCAACTCTCTCTCTTTCTCTCCCCCCCCCCCCCCCCCACCCCCTACACACACACACACACACACACACACACAAACGCTTTATTAATTTTGTATATATATCTAGGCCTGGCGAAGCGGAATCCTAATGTGGTTTCCGTCAGGTTAACTTATATCCCAGTCCGAGTATCCAAGTACACTGTACATCGCAGGGTGCGTATTTGGAACAGATGGTATACGCCTAACTCGTCAAAGGCCTTTTCACTTCAACAACAGAGACCAAAAGCGATGGCTCAACCCTTCAACCAGTGGACGGAAGCAAAAAGGTTTAGCTGTGAGTACATACCATCACCACTAGATGTCAGTGTCGCAGTAATAATCTACATCAATACACCTTTTCAACCCTGCTGAATCTGAAGGCTACTTGTCTGGCTGATTTTCATCAAACAGCATTCTTGGGTTCAGTTCAGTTCCTTACACATTCGTGAGGACCTGTTTGTTTGCTACCCTTCCGTTGAGGTTACTAGCACACTGACCACAGGGACAGGACATTTAATTACCCGCAAACAGTTTAGGCTAGCCGTTTGGGATGGAAACGCAGAACAGATATAGGGTTAGGTAGCAGTTGCCACGGGTTAGGTAACTTTTTCAAGGAAAGTGTTTCATGGAAATGTATAGACTGCTACTGACCTAGAACTCAACTTGTACTACTACAAATACTAATAATTTATATAAAATTTTACTTCTTATAGAATGTATAGATATAAAAAAAAAAGATTTTATGCTTAAGTCAATAGATCGTTCCATCCCTTTTAAAGATACATTAACTGTACCAATCCCACATGAAAATTCTGAAGTTATGGGCATTGTTCATTTGGAAGTATCGATATATATATATATATATATATATATATATATAGACTGTATCATAGACATTTTTTATCAATTCATTCAAGTGAGGGAGAAGCAAATCTGTATCAAATCAACATTTGGTGTGACCACCCTTCGCCTTCAAAACAGCATCTCCTGCCTAGAACTTATGCACAGTACTGTATTTAAGATATTTTATGGAAAAGTCAATAGATCTTTTCATCCCTTTGAAAGATACATATAGATAACTGTACCAATCTCACATGAAAATTATTAAGTGATGGGCATTGTTCATTTAGAAGTATTGTACATTTGAAAACATATACAACTCAAGAGACGGTACATCAAACAAAACGGCCAAAAGCAGTAAAAAGAAAATGCCACCAGCACAGCTAATATACTGTGAGTCGTTTGGGCTCTGTGCTCTCTGATTGGTCTGTTTCCTGTGTATGGCGTGAGAGCCTCCTGCGTTCCCTCCAATAGCACTGCGTGTAACACCCATTATCCTAACTTAACCCTATGACAACAAGTGTGTCCGAGTTACCGTGGGCCAAATCGGTTGCGTGCCACGCTGGCCCTTAAACGGATTGGACAGTAATTCACTGCAATCCTAAAGCAAATTCTAATCTCGTCACGTGTGTCCACAGAAGGCTAACATAGGGGCCTCTCCTGCTGATACAAGATGCACACACACACACGTACACTCTCGCTTTCACAGGTTGCAAGCCCATGCCCCAAAACAACCTCCAACCTGTACCCTGGATCTACCGTGCCATTTAAATCAGTCGAAGAGTCAAAAGAGGGGCTGTCATTTCGGAGGCATGCTTGGCACACGCCAATCCAAAAATAGTGTTGTAGCACTCAAACAGAAGTTTTAGAATGTGCTGATAGAGGGTCCAGTCTTGATAAAATCATATTTCATTGAGATGGTACAATAAAGAGAATGGTAGGTAACTAAAGTTATGTACAAGTGTAATGTTGCTTCCAGACCTCCTGTGTATGGCCAATGGTGGACTTAGACAAGAACATCTGACCATGCACCCTCACGCAACCCAGGAAGTCTCTTCTTTATTGCAGCCTAACATAACTGAGAAGCACTTTGGGCAAGACAATAGTTGCTGATAAAATGTAAATAAAAAAAATATATTAATTGTCAGACTTGCAAAAATTTCATAAAAGGTGTGCAGTTGTACACCAGTAATTGTTGTAACAGTAATTGCCATGTCTGTGACAGGTCTTTAAAATGGGTATGGATACAACGAATTGTAAATTAAAAGATTACTGAATTGTTGACTTCATTCACACTGTGTCTGTACTCTCATTGTTCTCAACAGAGGAAAGGGAATTCTGACAACAAACACAGTTGTTAAAGAGTATTCATACTGTGAAATATAAAAAAGCCATTGAATTAAAAACTCAAGAAAATAATAATAATGTATCTGAATATATGTAAGGAAATCGCTTCTTTTTTGCCTATGCTCTATACGTTACCTTTTCAGTGGCTTATCGAGTGAAGGGCTGACTCAGTGCCCACGGAGGACACCTGCCTCCAGGCACCAGACGGGGGGTCAGAGGGTAACGTGCCTGGGTCTAGGTCTGACCCACTTCCTGTTCGCTGCACCTCAGTGTTAAAATGCAGACTCCCTGAATTCAAGTACCAAAACTATCCAGGTTAAGTATGCGGCGTATTGTCTTTTTTTTTTTTTTTTTTGAAAAGTTGTTCCTTACATATTGCTACAACTAGTTGACATAGTTTCTCTTGAGAGCAATGTTGCATATCCATATTGCCTTGTGTATTATGTCGTTTATGGTTGGGGAGTTAAACAAAGTTTACATAGGGCTCTATAGGTTAGAAGGAGGTCAGGTTATGTTTTGCCAATAAGGACAAGACCTTCATTATGCAACAGTGAACAGTTACTCTGAACAGTAAATAACACGCAGGACCTGTTGGCCATCCTCGCTATACTTCTGAGTCAACAGTGGCAGGATCCTTGGGTACATCATGCTACAAAGAAGAGGGAACCGATGTTTTCCTCTCGTTTCACTGCAATGTTCACTGCATGGTTATAATTCCTACCAGAGGCCGAGTTCTGCCAGGTAACTCACAGGTAAGGGGGAATGATTGGCTAAGGCAGCCTGAAAAAGAGTTCAAGTAGGCATCCAGGTCGGCGTGGAGATCTAGAGAGCAACCAAACCCTTGTAAAGCCTTTACTTGGCTTACCGATGGCTGTTGACCCTTTGTCATAATCAAACTTGCTTGGATTGTTTGCCGAGTGGCTTCCCTGGCAATGGCGGTTGTGCTCGCGGCAGCGACGCTTCTGTAGGCCTAGACCAATTAGCCACAAGGCACAGCATTGTCTGCGTACAACTGGCCCAAGTGGTGAACGTGTTGTGCCCGAGTTCTTGATATGCTCGTATCGGACACTGATACCGTGAACATGAGCTGCAGAATTACGCTCATGGTAAAAACTTAACTATGTTTGTTGTTCCTAACAAGGTTACAATTGCTAACTTGAGCCGAAGGGGTTAAGACTGCCTATATACAGGACTGTGCATACGTTTTAGGCAGGGGACGCTGTTTTGAAGGCGAAGGGTGGTCACACCAAATGTTGATTTGATACAGATTTGCTTCTCCCTCACTTTGTATTTTATGAATTGATAAAAAAACTAAAAAATGTACATTTATATTTTTAGGTTTCTTTTTTTTCTAACTTTAAAGACTTCACACCTGCCTAAAACTTTTGCACAGTACTGTACATTAGCAACTACCCTCGCTAGTTTGACGGACCTTTCTAGATGTAAAACATTAGCCAACATATAGGGTTCCTACTCAAACGGCTATTTTATATTCTGCTAAAAAGTAATGGTCAGAAAGTGTTAGATCAACTTCCCGCCGAACAACTTAGGTCACGTTCGCGACCGTCATACATCCAGGGAATTTCTCTCCCGCCCTGAGCTGAAGTGTTTTCATGTTGCGTCGACATAGAATGTGCACATTGTGTACATGTGTGAGAACCGAATCTCTATTTATGTTAATGGCTTAGAGAGCGCTATAGAAGGTAAATGGCACCTGCATGCTAGTATAGGTTTCAACCTTGGAGTAACCCTAACCCTAATCCTAGCAGATGAATATGCTAAGAATATTGTTGCCCTGTTGACCAAAGTAGAATTCTGGCCTACTAAGAGTTCATTCAGAGGTCAGGACAGTTACTCCCCAATGGTAACAAGCCAACCATCTAGTTTAAAGCCAACCATCAAATAGCCCCCGTAGGACTTTGAACTATAGCCTACGCCTAGAATGTTGCAAAACCTTTTTTTGTGTGAAAAATGGTTGTAGGCTGCACTCAGAACAGAAATCAGCTATAATGTGAATGGCTAATTTGAAGATTTTACCTTGTGGTGACAGGGTCAGCGGGGCAGACCTAGGACCAGGTGGAGGGATTATAACTCCACACTGGCCTGGGAACGCCTTGGAATCCCCCAGTCAGAGCTGGTTAATGTGGCCCGGGAAAGGGAAGTTTGGGATGCCCTGCTGGAACTGCTACCTCCGCGACCCGACCCCGGACAAAGCGGATGAAGATGATGACCTTGTGGTGACTGTTGATGGGAATTATAAACTGCAGAACTGCATTGAAATAAAATATTAGTAACACCGTGTAAATTGACTTGTTCTTTAACCAAGGTGTTGGTTGGAGTGTCAGGCTAATCTAATTCACCATGAAATGCCTTCATTGAAAAGTGTTTCAAACCTGTAAGTGTCAAAATAATGGGAAGATACTGGAAGGAACGATTGTAGCCCTTGCCTAATCCCGTAACCCTATCCCAACCGTAACACCTGGAAATATGGGCTATACCCATCTACTAAATGGCCATATAGGTATAGGTTTTACCGCATTACATGACTAAAAGTCTTTCATGTATCTTGTCAAACATTTAGCTTTAGCCCTCTCTTCTACTCTTTGAACGCCTTAGCAGTAAACCTAATGACTGATGCTTGAATTAAGATCCCAAAGGAATAGCCCTCCCCATATTGCAAGGTTGACTCTGATAAGACTTGGCTATCTAGGCAATAGCCATTCTTCAGCTAGCTTCCACTGGAGGAAGCGAACTCTTAAGCGACAAACCAATTACAAAGGTAAGACAGAAGATTACAGCCTCTGGGGGCTCATCTGCTGCAAATGAGATCAGGGCCACTTAGGGAAGCTTTGGGGTGACGTACTCCAACTCGGTGGCTCGAACACTCGGCTTTGCGCCTGGCTGCCTCCTTTTGCAGGAAAAATAACCTCCCAGAATAGCTGTGTAGAGCCGCCTGTCCTGTGATTTTTTAGGGATTTTTATGTGATTTGATTATTTATTTTTTTGGTGGCAGATTCCTCTGCCCAGCCAGCACTATGGACTTTCCTGACTTGAGGGTGGTCGGAATGGATATGAAAAAGGAAATTCTTGCCAAAACACCCACTGCAGCTCTCTCCTGGAACGGATTACCATTTTCCAACTGAAACTTCTAGTGAGCTGGAACTTTGAAACGGTTGCTCCAAAAAGAAAAAAAAAACTGTAACTAAAAAAATCTATAGGCCAACAGAGATTTTATTTGTCAGCTTGTTCACATTTACTTTTGAGACAGAACATATATTAAGTAGCAAAGATGGCACTGATGCCGATGAAGTTCAACTTGGCCAAGCGGGTGAAGCTTGCCCAGGGCCTATGGCTCCTATACTGGGTCTCTGTGATGGCCGGGATAATGATCTTTTCTCTAGGGCTCTTCTTCAAAATCGAGCTACGAAAGAGGAGTGAAGTTATGGACAACAACGAGAGCCATTTTGTGCCCAACTTGTTGATCCTAGTGGGCCTCATTGCCTGTGGCGCTAATGCCTTTGGCGGAAAAGTTTGCCACGACTCCCTGGATCCCGCCAAGTTTCCCAAGTGGAAGCCCATGGTGAAGCCCTATCTGATTTTCTGCTGCTTCTTCAATATCCTCCTCTTCGTCACTGCCGTGTTCTGCTTCCTGGTGCAGTTCTCCATCTACTTTGCGCTGGCCGAGGGCTTGAAGAACGGGATAAAGTTCTACAAGGACACGGACACGCCCGGGCGCTGCTTCATGAAGAGGACGCTGGACATGACCCAAATTGAGTTCCGTTGCTGCGGTAACAACAACTACAGGGACTGGTTCGAGGTCCAGTGGATCAGTAACCGCTACCTGGACTTCAGCAACGACGAGGTCAAAGAGTGAGTTGAAAAGACAACCGACCATAGTTACCGCGCAATGTATCTGTTTATATAGAAACGTTGAAAAGACAACCGACCCTAGTTACCGCACAAGTATATTTTCCAATAGAAATGGTGAAAAGACAACCGACCCTAGTTACCGCGCAATGTGTCTATTTAAATAGAATTGTTGAAGACAACCGACCCTAGTTACCGCACAATGTGTCTATTCAAATAGAAATCTTGAAAGACAACCGACCATAGTTATGGTGAATTTTACCGATTGAAATAGCAACCTTGAATTGACAAAGTGTGAACTATTATAAATATTTAGTAAATTTTTTATGTGGCTACTCAATGCAATTTATACCAGTTAGACTAAGAATATTGGCCTCATGAAATCTGTTAGCTTTCTGTAAACGTTTAAGCCATCAATTAACCGCTCAAACAGAGGTTACATCATATCATTACAGCCACAAACAATTCATATAATAATAATAATAATAATCCATTCTTTATAGATATTGTTAGCGATTCGTGTCATTTAAACTTGACTTATGGTTGAAGAAGCCACTTAAATGGGTTTCTCTAGGAAGTAATAAAAAAACTGGGTCAGCACAGGATAGAAGCAAAGACAATTGAAAAAGTGGGTTATTTAGTAGAGCGGTGCTGGTGTGGAGGGTTTTACAGGTCGAGCTCTCATAAGTAGATAATCTTCCTGGATGTAATGCAATGGCCCTCTCAGCTTACTGACATCCTGTACCATAAAAAAGTAGCAGTTAGCTGCTGGCCGCACACTTTAGTGGATAATTGAGAATAACTAGAAACATAGGTGAGCCATACCATTGTGTGTCCATGACAATAATAGAGCTAGTTTAAAACCGGACCAGATGATGTGCACAAAAATGCCCTCGACCAATTACAAACACGATGCCCCTCCTGAAGCTTGAGTCACAGATGCTGCTCGCAGATGATCGCATTAAGAGGATACCTTTTTAACCCAGTTTAAAGTCGGCACTTGCCAATCGTGGTTAGTCGTGATCGCCCTCCCCCCTACCTACCCCATTCTTCTTCAGTAACAAAGTTAGAGCCAAGAGGACTTAAAGATACAGTCTTTTATTCACTTAAGACCTGGACAGTAAACATCACATACATCGCCATGTGAGTGGCCTAAGCTTCAAAATAAAACGGCCCTAAATATCGCCGGCTTGTGTTGGCGGTAAACGATGGTCCCTAACTGGAAATGGACTCTCTTTAAACCACCCTTGTAAATTCAGTTTAATACGAAGGCAGATATGTTATAGTTCCATTCACCTCGGAAACGACTCACACACACACACAGCCCTTCACGCCACGCCAAACTAACATCTTAACTGTCCGCTCCATTTCTCTCACAGCCGCGTTCTGAGCAACGTGGAGGGCAAATACCTTATGGACAGCGTTCCCTTCAGCTGCTGCAACCCCGGCTCTCCTCGGCCATGCATCCAACACCACCTGACCAACAACTCGGCCCACTACGACTACGACCACCGCATCGAGGAGCTCAACATCTGGACCCGGGGCTGCCGAGAGGCCCTGGTGGCCTACTATGGAGGCATGCTCAACACCATCGGGGCCCTGGTGATTGTGGTGATCGCTCTAGAGGTGAGAGACATGCCGTGCAGGTAAAAAGCAAGAAGCTTGTTGTCAGCAAAGTACAGGGGAAGCTGTATATAAAACGAGGGAAAGCCAGAGGATTAATGTCATTTGATAGCGGTAAGATTTCCTTGCGTTCCAAATCTTAAAGGAATAGGCCACCATTTTGGTTGTTTAGCCTTATTTCCGTGTCTCCTGGAGTTGCTCCTACTGGTCCAGTGTCCTATTTCCTGTTTAGCTTAGATGCAAACAGTTTGCCTGGAAACCTTTGGGGGATAGCTTAGCACGAGGGTTTCCGAGTTAGAAGTAACTGGCGAGTGAGTGAAAGTAATAGGTATCCAGTGAAACGGTGAGCATTGTAGTGACAAAATGGTGAACTACTCCTTTGAGCCCCCTACAAGACATCCCCTGTGGCCATCCTGTAAAGGGCAGCTGCACCATGGCAACAGCATTTTTTTATTTCAGTTTAGGTTGCAAACATCCTGACTAAATAAAATAATTACTCAAAAGTTCGTGTTACAATCGACTAAAGTTGGGAGGACAAAAGGGAGGCTTCGCTTCCCTAAAATCTTTACTTAATTCAAAGAAAAAGTATTAAGCACCTCTGATTTCCACTGGTGACGCTAACGTCTAAACAGAGATGGGGATCACAAATTCCCTGACCAAAGAGTGAAAAGTAGTTTTAGCTACGGTGGGTAAAATTATTACACACACAGAAAGAAATAGAACAGTTTTAAAGAACTGAACTAAAAGAAGGAAAGTCTTGAAATGTGACGTGAAAAAAAAGAAGAACCGAAGCAAGTAAAGCAACCAAAACATTTGGTTTACCTTGTATATAGAGCAGGAGCTGTGTGGGGTTGCGTAACTCCTGGCACTGGGTTCAGGGTATGGAAGGATCAAGGTTTCCTAACAGGGTTAATCTATCAGAGATGTACAGGTAACCGTCTCGGAACCTATAGGAAATCAAATTATAGCGCAGCGGGATACTCAGTGGGAAGGAAGGATAGGTCATTATCTGGGTCAAACAAACAACACTGACGAGGCGTTTGAATTTATTACATAATCTTCAGAATGCTATACTACAAGTAAAAGGCCATTAGATACTACCATCTATAAATAACATCTATGCGATATTGATAAAGGTAATTTTCAAAAACTAGTAAATTACCCAAAATTCCCCAAGCAAATGTGATAGTAAAGATGTAACATAATGTGGAAATAATCTTTAGAAGGGAAAGAGACACGTTTTATTTTTTGCACAGTTGTCAAGTTGCATGTTTGCAATGCACATTCCTTGTTAACGCCACGTAACAGGTCACCACTTTGTTTTAACTGCAATCCTTCAAGGTAGCTGGCCTGCGTCTATGTATAGCAACCTGTGTTGTGTTTCTGTCTGCTCTGCCAGTCTGTCGACATGGCGGGTCTCAAGTACCTGACCACCTCGTTGGACACTCTGACTGACCCGGAGAACCTCGAGAGTGAGAGCGAGGGCTGGCTCCTGGAGAAAGGCATCAAGGAGACCTTCTCAGAGCTGATGGAGACGCTCAAGTCTATGTGCAAAACGAACCAGGTGGAGGAGGGGGAGGCTGCGGCCGCCGCCAGCTGAGGGACTCCTCACTCCGGGGACTGAGGTCTTTCAAGCCATGGGAGCTCACAAAGAGGAAGAAGAAGTGGGAGAGGAGACGAAAAAAATGTTTGTTTTTTTCATCCTCAGTGAAACAACACATATACATACATACAACGAACACACGCAAAGAACACATATCCCAAAAAAATGAAATAATAGAAACACATCATTACAAATACATACATACACATACATACATACACATACATACATACATACATACATACATACATACATACATACATACATACATACATACATACATACATACATACATACATACATACATACATACATACATACACTCCACGCAAAAAGGAACAAGTGCATCAACAACGCACAGGGTGAAAACCAAAACGTGTATGTCCATATAATTATGTAAATATGTTAATCAAGAGTCTATTTAAAGTTTTTCAAAAAAGCCCAATATATATGATTTTATTTTAAGACCTGTCAAAAAAACGAAATCTGTATATAATACATTTTGGCTAACAATTCTGATATGTCCCCATGCCCCCGTCCGGACCTACCAGTCTATTCTCAACAAATGATGGGTAGCCCCTGAAACCATCAAGCCTAAATACAATCCTAGTGGTGTGCATATCTTCTAGATTTAACCATGTGTTTTCTTAACAACTTTTGTGAAGTGGACACGTAACCCGACAGTCAGTGCAGCACACACAATGACATCTGTATTTCACTCAAAATGTTTTACACTTTGAAGCCACTCCATAAGGTGTTTGGAATAATAAAGGTGATTGGATTTTTAGTACACCTGGTCCATTAGTTGGGGATAAAGGTGTCTCTCTCTCTCTCTCTCTCTCTCTCTCTCTCTTGTGGCAGCTTATACCTGGCAGGTGCAAAAGTTGGGGTCCTTGGCAATCCCTCCTCCAACAGCACTACTCAAACAATCCCAACACACCAATCTCTCTGTATCACTTCTTCATGTGTCCGTGTGACTTATCGGGTTACGTTTCCACTCAAGGTGCGAGGCAGATGGGACAATGGCTGGTTCTCTTTTTGAGAGCCTAGAGAAAAGTTGAATTGGCCTGCGGAGGTGCAGAATGCACTAACGAGAAGGTTTTGTACATTATTTACTGAGAAGAGCAGAAGAAAAAAAATTGTTTTGAAGTCAGCGTACCCTGTGTGACCACTTAGTGATAAGGGTGAGTTTTCAGTGGATTAAAGAGAACCAAAGTCTTCGTTTTTGTTCTTACCTTGTAATATGGAGAGTCCTTTATTTTATTTTATTCTGTACATTTCTATTACTGATCAGCAGCAGTGTACACTGTCAGTTGTTGTGGGTTGATTGGAGCTTGTAGACGCTCCAATGTGTGTAAAGACATAAAGAGACCCTGAGTCTGAATGTAACATTTTGTGTGATGGATCATTTCTTTCCATAATCAAATTAGCTAGATTAGCTGTTCAACTGTGAGGTTATTGAAAAATGGTATACTATCATTCAAAAAAGATTCCTGTAAGCCCAAAGCGAAGGTATAATGACAAAGGAAATAGCGTGCCTTTAATTAGAATTTTACAATCGTTAAAATAGCTGAAATAGTCTTGAGAAATGTAATTTCTCTCTACTTTCATATCACTTACTAGTAAAAGAAAAACGTCAATATTCTCAGCTCCACCAAAGACGCAAACTGCTTCTGAAGTGTGTTTGTGTCCTCATTTGACTGTAACTCGACTCCCAAACCAATTCCACTTATTACAAAACTAGAAACTAGAGAGCTGGGACAGTAAAACAAACAAACCAGCAGTCTCATGAGAGGGAGTTAAGGTGAACTGGAGGTTCATAGCAGATGAGAAAGTCTAGTTGGAGCCTCCAGCTTTACTTGATAGGATCAGGAGAAACCGGTGGATTTTGCTCAGCAGGGAGCCATAACCTTCTCTAAGGACAAAACTAACCTAGTCTCAAAAGATGATTATTCATTTACTGTTCGGTGAAAATTTGTCAATTGAAACGCAACAATTTAATCTTCCAAAGAGGTTATTATTCTGAGATTCATCAAATACTAACAAATCAACTCAATTTAGGAATAATGGAATTTGAACCTTGATTTGTCAACAATCCTCAAGAGATAAGATATCCTATTAGTTTGATAGGCCTAAAGAGACAAACTAAACCACAAGGGATCCAATGGATAAAACAATGACAGAGAAAATAATACAGTAAATGCATTAAAGGCCTGATAGCAATGGCCCATATACATATATAGCATCAACCGTGTCTTTAACAGTCGTCAACAAAACGCTAATGCAGCTGTGGGTGGTGCACTGTAGATGTACAACGCTGTAGATGTACAACTCTGATGCAGTGGTAAAGCTACGGGTGTAACGGGGACACTTATTTCTCCTGGAATATTGTGTAGCACCTGTAAAGCACATAAACAGCGGCTGAGGAGATAAGGAGCGCTAAGCAGCTTGCGACGCGCAGCTTACCGTGTCTACCAGGTACAATAATGGCCAAAGACAGGTGCCGCTGACGCAGGGAGATGCCTCCAAGCACCTCGGTAAGGATAGACCCCACCCCGCCCCGCCCCCACCCACCCACCACTCCCTCGAAAACAGGATACGACCCAATTCTTCCATCAAACTAATTCGTCAAATCCTAAAGAGGCCTCAATATACCTGTCCAACAGTCATGTCACGAAATCACGAGAGATGCTGAGAAAAGCATCTAATTTGTTTACATCTTAGTCTACGTTGCACACGGAACAAACCGGGACCTTAAATGCACTTCAAATGCAATTTTACAATAGTTGTAACCTATATTTTGGGTCGGTAAGTATAACTGAAATAGTTTGAAGACGCTATGTATGTCACAAGACCAGGGGGGTTTCTTTGTAACGGCCTATATCTGGATAATTCTTGGTTCGCTGTTACAGGAGTGCAGTGAGCCTCTTAAAGGAATAGTTCCCTATTTTGGATGTTTAAAGGGCCCTTAATGTATTACTTTGAGAAATGTTTGTGTCATTCCTCAGTGTCTATTAAGCAGTTCTAAAATAATATTTACACATTTAATATGCTCATGTATTTCTTATGAATTATTCTAGGGTGCCTCTCTCTGCCCTTTATACTCACAGGCAGTTTTCAAACGCCCTAATTAGTGGATACACATTGGTTATTAATATGCATCAGCAGACTTCTGTGATTGGCTAAAGGTTTAACAATTACCACAGCTGTCACTGGAGTCGTTCTATCATGTCTTTCTCACTGTGCCTTGAGAAAGGCACAGCCTCTGGCGCTATAAACACCATGTTAGCAATCTAACTTTAGCTAAAATAGCTGGGAATATTTAGTTATATGGCTATATAATATATATTATTCATGGCACACAAATTATTTACGATTTATTTTACTGGTAATTTTCTCATCTAAATTGCTTACTACAAACAGCCTGTGGTTTATCACACACTGAATGTTGACATCTGGACGGCTGCTACAACCAGTAAAAGCAGAGCTATGCAAATATTAACTTGGCAATGATTGGTCTGTTACACTGTCCCAATTTCTATGTCACAAAGGCTGTGATTCAGAACAGCATGTAAAAGAGGATGGAAATTTGTCAGAGGTGAACT
>JAPMUY010008122.1:0-7500 GCA_026901105.3 Galaxias olidus
CTGCAGTAGGTGCAGGGCTATGCTGTGGTAGTTCAGTGTGTGTGTGTGTGTGTGTGTGTGTGTGTGTGTGTGTGTGTGTGTGTGTGTACCTGACAGTCGGCCTGCAGTAGGTGCAGGGCTATGCTGTGGTAGTTCAGTGTGTGTGTGTGTGTGTGTGTGTGTGTGTGTGTGTGTGTGTGTGTGTGTGTGTGTCAGTGTGTGTGTGTGTGTGTGTGTGTGTGTGTGTGTGTGTGTGTGTGTGTGTGTGTGTGCAGGGCTATGCTGTGGTAGTTCAGTGTGTGTGTGTGTGTGTGTGTGTGTGTGTGTGTGTGTGTGTGTGTGTGTGTGTGTGTGTGTGTGTGTAACTGACAGTCGGCCAGCAGTAGGTGCAGGGCTATGCTGTGGTGGTTCAGTGTGTGTGTGTGTGTGTGTGTGTGTGTGTGTGTGTGTACCTGACAGTCGGCCTGCAGTAGGTGCAGGGCTTTGCTGTGGTAGTTCAGTGTGTGTGTGTGTGTGTGTGTGTGTGTGTGTGTGTGTGTGTGTGTGTGTGTGTGTGTGTGTGTGTGTACCTGACAGTCGGCCTGCAGTAGGTGCAGGGCTATGCTGTGGTGCTGGTGAGACAGAAGCAGCTCCTTTGCTCTCTTCAGGACGCTCATCTCCAGAGGTTTGTTCTCCATCGGCAGAAGACGAGACTCAAACTCCGCCGGGCGAAACGCAGACACCATCTCCCTCAACGGGTTCCCCAAACTATTCCTCCTCCCCTCCTCCTCCTCCTCCTCCGTTCTCCCTCTGTCTGCCCCTCCCTCCTCCTCCTCTTCTTCACTGGTGTTCTCCAGGGCAGCGATGGCGTGATGATAGGAGCTCCTGTCCAGAGCTTTCCTCCTCCCCCTCTCCTCCTCCACCTCCTGCTCCAGCCTCAGTCTCTCCACGTAGCTGCTGTTACTGCAGGCCGGGGCTGGGGGGCGGTGCCACACTCCACCTGTAGCTCCTCCCACTCCTCTGAGCTGCAGCGTCTCAGCTCACTGTCGCTGGCCTCAACACTGAGGGGCCGGCTGCTTAAGGATCTGGCTGACTGGCTGTTTGTCTGGCTGGTTAGGGGTTTGCTTAACAGACCGTTTAACTGGCTGGCTGGCTGACTGGTTAACTGGCTGGCTGGCTGACTGGTTAACTGGCTGGTTAACTGGCTGGCTGGCTGGTTGGCTGACTGGTTGGTTAACAGAGTGTTCAGCTGGCTGGCTGGCTGACTGTTTAACGTGCTGGCCGGCTGGTTGCTTGACTGGCTGGTTGGCAGACTGTTTAACTGGTTAGCTGACTGACTGTTTAACTGGCTGACTGACTGGCTGGTTGACTGGGGGTCAGAGCTCTTCTGGGCGAGCGTCTGTCTCTGGAGCATCAGGGGCTTGGCTGGGGGCTCAGGGGGCACAGTGGAGCCCAGGGAGGGAGCACCGAAGCTGGGGGAGGAGGAGGAGGACGAGGAAGGGCTGCTGGTGGAGGCCAGGGCAGCTAGCGGCTGCAGCCCAGGGGAACGAGGTAACCTTAGCGACGACACCTGGACAACACAATAGAATCAAAATGTCTTTTATTTATATTGCGCTTTTCTGACAACCAAAAACACGTCACAACATTTACATAGAAAACAAAACGAAACAATTAAACAGAAACAGGGAGAACTGACAGACAGCAACAACAGTCATAAACAAAAGGACAGCACATCAATAGAATAATGGGACCAGTTTGTAAACAGAGTTAACTAGGGTATGAAGGATTGGATTCTAAACAGAGTTAATTAGGGTATGCTATGGGACTGGATTCTAAACAGTTAATTAGGGTAGGCTATGGGACTGGATTCTAAACAGAGTTAATTAGGGTATGTTATAGGACTGGATTCTAAACAGAGTTAATTAGGGTATGTTATAGGACTGGATTCTAAACAGAGTTAATTACGCTATGCTATAGGACTGGATTCTAAACAGAGTTAATTAGGGTATGTTATAGGACTGGATTCTAAACACAGTTAATTAGGGTATGTTATAGGACTGGATTCTAAACACAGTTAATTAGGGTATGTTATAGGACTGGATTCTAAACACAGTTAATTAGGGTATGCTATAGGACTGGATTCTAAACACAGTTAATTAGGGTATGCTATAGGACTGGATTCTAAACAGAGTTAATTAGGGTATGTTATAGGACTGGATTCTAAACAGAGTTAATTAGGGTATGTTATAGGACTGGATTCTAAACAGAGTTAATTAGGGTATGCTATAGGACTGGATTCTAAACAGAGTTAATTAGGGTATGTTATAGGACTGGATTCTAAACAGAGTTAATTACGCTATGCTATAGGACTGGATTCTAAACAGAGTTAATTAGGGTATGTTATAGGAGAGAGATTCTAAACACAGTTAATTAGGGTATGTTATAGGACTGGATTCTAAACACAGTTAATTAGGGTATGTTATAGGACTGGATTCTAAACACAGTTAATTAGGGTATGCTATAGGACTGGATTCTAAACACAGTTAATTAGGGTATGCTATAGGACTGGATTCTAAACAGAGTTAATTAGGGTATGTTATAGGACTGGATTCTAAACAGAGTTAATTAGGGTATGTTATAGGACTGGATTCTAAACAGAGTTAATTAGGGTATGCTATAGGACTGGATTCTAAACAGAGTTAATTAGGGTATGTTATAGGACTGGATTCTAAACAGTTAATTAGGGTATGCTATAGGACTGGATTCTAAACAGAGTTAATTAGGGTATGCTATAGGACTGGATTCTAAACAGAGTTAATTAGGGTATGCTATAGGACTGGATTCTAAACAGAGTTAATTAGGGTATGTTATACTGGATTCTAAACAGAGTTAATTAGGGTATGTTATAGGACTGGATTCTAAACAGAGTTAATTAGGGTATGCTATAGGACTGGATTCTAAACAGAGTTAATTAGGGTATGCTATAGGACTGGATTCTAAACAGAGTTAATTAGGGTATGTTATAGGACTGGATTCTAAACAGAGTTAAGTAGGGTATGCTATAGGACTGGATTCTAAACAGAGTTAATTAGGGTATGTTATAGAGACTGGATTCTAAACAGAGTTAATTAGGGTATGTTATAGGACTGGATTCTAAACAGAGTTAATTAGGGTATGCTATAGGACTGGATTCTAAACAGAGTTAATTAGGGTATGCTATAGGACTGGATTCTAAACAGAGTTAATTAGGGTATGTTATAGGACTGGATTCTAAACAGAGTTAATTAGGGTATGCTATAGGACTGGATTCTAAACAGAGTTAATTAGGGTAGGCTAGGGTGAAAAGATGGTGTTGAGAGATTGATATAAAGTTGGAGTTGCGAATTAGAGGAGTTCTATAGTTTAGGTTCTGCCCTAGAAAATGTTCTCTCCCCAAAATGCTGCCGTTTTGATGTGGGAATGACCAGTTGCCCATCCGAAGAGGAACGTGTCACCAAAGACTTCGGTTAGTTAGTTTAGGGTCAGGGTCAGGGTCTGGGTTAGGGTTAGGGTGTGCAACCTACCTTGCTGGGTTAGGGTTAGGGTTATGGTGTGTAACCTACAATGCTGGGTTAGGGTCAGGGTTAGGTGTGTAACCTACCTTGCTGGGTTTGGGAGGTGGGTGGGGGCAGAGCTGGCTGTCGGAGCCTCTGATTGGCTGTCCCAGGGTTGGGTGAGTAGCAGAAGGACTGAGGGCGGGCTCACTGCCTGTCCGAAACACTGGAGACCTGGGACTATGGGGGGTCTGAGGGCTGCGGGGGCACTGCTCGGCAGCCTGACAGAGAGACAGGGACAGTCCAAACATTAGTCTGACACATACAGAGAGAGAGAGAGAGAGAGAGAGAGAGAGAGAGAGAGAGAGAGAGAGAGAGAGAGAGAGAGAGAAGGAGAGAGCGAGAGTGAGAGAAAGAGAGAAAGAGATTGATAGAGAGAGAGAGAGAGAGCAGGAGAGAGAGAAGGAGAGAGCGAGAGTGAGAGAAAGAGAGAAAGAGATTGATAGAGAGATAGAAGGAGAGTGGAAGAGACAGAGGGATAGAGAGAGAGAGAGAGAGGGGGGGGGGTGACTGAGAAAGAGAGTGAGTGTGTGTGTAGTAAAGGAGTGGCAGACAACGATGATGAGGAAGGGAGAGAATGGCTGCGTCCCAATTGTCAGAAACATAGTTGTGGAGAGGTCGTAAGGAATGGAAGCGTGTTGGATTATTGGAATGCAGCCAAATGTTAGGCGTGCCTTACCGAGAGGTAAGAAGCCCTCTGATTGGTGGGTCTGCAATGGGTGTCGTCTCTCCTGCACCTGGTTGAGGCTCGCTGGCTGGCTGCCACACCTGTCTGTCACTCTGCGAAAGAGAGGGAAGACGAGAGAGAGAGAGAGAGAGAGAGAGAGAGAGAGAGAGAGAGAGAGATGAAAAGCACCTTTGTCAACTTTGTCAAGGAGAGCACTGATTTCTGCTGCTCGGTGAACTGTTAACAAAATATGTACTACCACATGCAAAACAGCTGGAAGGACATATAGGAAATACAAGTACATAAATATATACAGAGAGGGAGAAATGGAGAGACAGAGAGAAAGAGAGAGAGAGAGAGAGAGAGAGAGAGAGAGAGAGAGAGAGACACAGAGAGAGACACACAGAGAGAGAGAGAGAGAGAGAGACAGAGAGAGAGAGAGAGAGAGAGAGAGAGAGAGAGAGAGAGAGTAACCAAACCTATCAGTGTGTCACCAAAGTAAAACTCTCTACTGTGTGTTGTGTGTGTGTGTGTGTGTGTGTTGTGTGTGTGTGTGTGTGTGTGTGTGTGTGTGTGTGTGTGTGTGTGTGTGTGTGTGTGTGTGTGTGTTAATTGCAGGGTGTGCTCTGGGCGTGTCCTTAGTTCTGATATTGTACAGAGGATGCTCCTCTCAGGGGCCCTATCTCTCTCCTTCCCTCCCTCGCTCTCTCTCTCTCTCTCCCTCCTTCCTACTACCCTCTCTCTATGTCTCTCTCTCTCTCTCTCTCTCTCTCTCTCTCTCTCTCTCTCTCTCTCTCTCTCTCTCTCTCTGTCCCTGTGTGTTTGTTTTCACTCTTTCCAAACTACAACATTCACATGACAAAAATGGACTGGAGGGTTTCCAAGGAATACAGCAAATCATACACGGCCCAGTGTGCCCAGTGTGCCCAGTGTGCCCAGTGTGCCCAGTGTGCCCAGTGTGCCCAGTGTGCCCAGTGTGACCAGTGTGCCCAGTGTGCCCAGAGTGCCCAGTGTGCCCAGTGTGCCCAGTGTGCCCAGTGTGCCCAGTGTGCCCAGTGTGCCCAGTGTGCCCAGTGTGCCTAGTGTGACCCTGCGTGACCAGTGTGCCCAGTGTGCCCAGTGTGACCAGTGTGCCCAGTGTGACCAGTGTGCCCAGTGTGACCAGTGTGACCAGTGTGACCAGTGTGACCAGTGTGACCAGTGTGCCCAGTGTGACCAGTGTGCCCAGTGTGCCCAGTGTGCCCAGTGTGCCCAGTGTGACCAGTGTGACTAGCTTTAACCTGCACCACTATCCACAAACAACTTCCATCTACTGTGTGTGTGTGCTGTCTGTGTGTGTGACTGTGTGTGTGCTGTCTATGTGTGTGTGCTGTCTATGTGTGTGTGACTGTGTGTGTGTGTGTGTGTGTGTGTGTGTGACTGTGTGTGTGCTGTCTGTGTGTGTGTGACTGTGTGTGTGCTGTCTATGTGTGTGTGACTGTGTGTGTGCTGTCTATGTGTGTGTGTGTGACTGTGTGTGTGCTGTCTATGTGTGTGTGCTGTCTATGTGTGTGTGACTGTGTGTGTGCTGTCTATGTGTGTGTGACTGTGTGTGTGCTGTCTATGTGTGTGTGACTGTGTGTGTGCTGTCTATGTGTGTGTGACTGTGTGTGTGCTGTCTATGTGTGTGTGACTGTGTGTGTGCTGTCTATGTGTGTGCTGTAAATTCGTGTGCGTGTGTTCTGTCAATGTGTATGCTGTGTGTTTGTCTGTGTTTTCTATGTGTGTGCTGTGTGCTGTGTGTGTGTGTGGGTGCTGTTTATGTCTGTGCTGTGTGTGTGTGTGTGTGTGTGTGTGTGTGTGTGTGTGGGTGCGTGCGTGCCTGCGTGCGTGCGTGTACGTGCTGTGTGTGTTCTGAGTGTCTCTGTGTGTGTGTCGTGTGTGAGTGTGTGTGTGTTCTGTGTGTGTGTCTCTGCGTGTGTCTCTGCGTGCGTGCGTGTGTGTGTGCGTGCGTGTGTGTGTTTGAACATACCTCAGCAGATTTCCTCGGTCCATGTCGTTGTCGTGTGTGTGTGTGTTGTCAGGGGCGTGTCCATTCAGGATGTTAAGACTGAGGCGTTTCTGACTCCGCCTCTCTGGCAGTGTTAGACCCGCCTCCATGTGGACACTGACCAATCCGTACTTCTCCTCCAGGCAGCGCAGAGGCAGCCCGCGGTTGATTGGCTGGAAGATGATTGCTCCCACCACCTATAGAGGTCAAAGTTCGACAGGTGAGCAAACATCAAAACATTTATAGATGATTCTGTTGAGTTTTGTGACTATTTAAATGCTCATTCTGCACACTAAGGGTTTCCAAAGAGACTACTGTACATTCCTTCCTTTGAAACAGGAATGGTACTTATCGGTGAAACCACACCGGTACACATAAACCAGAATACTCCTACTTAGAATAGAGTAATCAGAAATAGAGAGTAATCAGAATACCTACTTAGAATAGAGTAATCAGAATACACCTACTTTTAGAATAGATATTTATACAGTAATCAGAAAACACCTACTTTATAGATAGGATAGATATTTATACAGTAATCAGAATACACCTACTTTATAGATAGGATAGATATTTATACAGTAATCAGAATACACCTACTTTATAGATAGGATAGATATTTATACAGTAATCAGAACACACCTACTTTATAGATAGGATAGATATTTATACAGTAATCAGAACACACCTACTTTATAGATAGGATAGATATTTATACAATAATCACCTACTTTATAGATAGGATAGATATTTATATAATCAGAATACACCTACTTTATAGATAGGATAGATATTTATACAATAATCAGAATACACCTACTTTATAGATAGGATAGATATTTATACAGTAATCAGAATACACCTACTTTATAGATAGGATAGATATTTATACAGTAATCAGAATACACCTACTTTATAGATAGGATAGATATTTATACAGTAATCAGAATACACACAGGGTGTGTGTTGTTGTTGTTGTTGTGGTGTAAACACTATCTGCTCCTCTACCTGTGTGGAGTCACACCTGAGGTCAGATGACCATGCCCACCTGGGAAACGGGCTTCCTGTTGCCCACGTAGAAGTGCACGAGGGCGGGCAGGCTGTGGAAGCTCTCCCTGTCCAGACGATACTCCACTCTGCAGTACGCCTCGTTCAGCGCCGACACCTGCAACATCGTCCACAATGTCACCCTCTTCTATGGTTTAATACCAAACAACGTACTTGCAGTAGAACAGCTGCATTCCATAATAGTG
>JAPMUY010008122.1:15000-22500 GCA_026901105.3 Galaxias olidus
AGAGAGAGAGAGAGAGAGAGAGAGAGAGAGAGAGAGAGAGAGAGAGAGAGAGAGAGAGAGAGAGAGAGAGAGAGCGAGAGAAAGAGAGAGAGAGAGAGAGAGAGAGAGAGAGAGAGATAGAGAGACATGGAGAGAGAGAGAGAGAGAGAGAGGTGTATAGATAGAGAGATAGATAGAGAGAGAGATAAAGAGAGAGATGTATAGAGAGAGAGAGATAGAGATGGAGAGAGAGAGAGAGAGAGAGAGAGAGAGAGAGAGATAGAGAGAGAGACATAGAGACATAGAGAGAGAGAGAGAGAGAGAGAGAGAGACATATAGAGAGAGGTGCTTGTTGGTCTAATATGTGTTTACAGAAAATGAGAATAGGTAGTGAACCAATCCAAAATCAGTGCAGAGGATCAAAGCTGAGGATGAGGATGATGATGATGATGAGGAGGAGGAGGAGCTGATGCGGCTTATGACATCACCACCATACAGTTCAACATCATAAATTCACTTTAATGTATATGCTGATCCAGCCAATCACCAACTGGCAACAAAGTAACCGCCCTTCATCTAAACGTTATGTTCATCAAAGGTGTTATCATTCACCCGCCCTCTTCCTCCCTCCCTCCCTCTCTCTCTCTCCATCCATCTCTCTCTCTCTCGCTCGCTCGCTCTCTCTCTCTCTCTCTCTCTCTCTCTTCCATCATATTTATTCAAGGTTGGAATGTCCTTCATCAGTGTCCCATATCTTTTAGCATTGATTGTTAATATTCAATATAATACAAACGTTTATTGACATCACAATGCTGAGACTGCAGAATTATTGATACGGTGGCCTGCTCATGTATGTATGTATGTTTGTGTTATTGTGTGTGTGTGTGTGTGTGTGTCCTACTCTAGGGGGTGTAACTGCTAAGCACATTGTGGTGTACATACTCACACACACACACACACACACACACACACACACACACACACACACACACACACACACACACACACACACACACACACAGAGTACATTGTAGAGAAAAGCTTCATCATGAGTTCCTAACCAGGGATCACAGACGTCCATTGCAATAATAACTTTGTCCCAGAGCATTCCCAGAAGGATTGCAACCGCTCTGAGAGAAAATCCATTTATAAACTAACGGGATTTCGGGATCATTTTGTTTTCATAATTTTCTCCTCTTTCTGCTCATTCCTTTCACATAAGACATTTGGACTATTTGGACTCCACTAGAAAACAACACAAAAACAATAACTATTAACTCATTAGATATATCTTTAAATATGTAACACACTAGTCAGAGATATGGGAATTACAAATAGGGATTTTTTTTTTTTAAGTAGGACAAGCATTCAGTTGAACCACATCACACAGAAATATGTAAAGTAATCTTGCATGTCCAAAGAAAAACACCAAACAATGGCTTTGGAGCAGAATTAGGCCCAGAGGATGGAGAGATAGAAATACTTCACCCCTTCATCTCCTCCTTTCATCATCCTTTCATCCTCTGTGATTCTTTTCTTCTCTTCTATCAGTCCTCCCCTACTTCCCAATAGCCCCGCCCCTTGTCCTCCCTGTATCCATGATAGACAGCTGCTTTGACCAATCAAAGAAGCAGCTGCTTTTTCCTCTGACATACAAATGATTTACACAATACCTCCTCTCTCCTCTCCTCTCCTCTCCTCTCATCTCCTCCGCTTCCCTCCCCTCCCCTGCCCACTCCTCTCCTCTCCTCTCCTCTCCCTATGTCTCTCACTCTCTCTCTCTCTCTCTCCCCCTCCTCTCTCTCCATCATGTCTCTCTCTCTCTCTCTCTCTCTGTCTCTCTCTCTCTCTCTCTCTCTCTATCTATCTATGTCTCTCTCTCTCTCTCTCTCTCTCTCTCTCTCTCTCTCTCTCTCTCTCTCTCTCTCTCTCTCTCTCTCTCTCTCTCTCTCTCTCTCTCTCTCTCTCTCTCTCTCTCTCCAGTATAATGTGACGGTGTTGAAGATAGAGGTCAACAGAGACGACAATGATGATGAGGAAGAGGAAGAGGAGGTGGTGGGGGAGGAGGATGATGAGGAAGACTAAGAGGAGGTGGTGGGGGAGGAGGATGATGATGATGAGGAAGAGGAGGTGGTGGGGGAGGAGGATGATGAGGAAGACGAAGAGGAGGTGGTGGGGGAGGAGGATGATGAGGAAGACGAAGAGGAGGTGGTGGGGGAGGAGGATGATGAGGAAGAGAAAGAGGAAGAGGTGGGGGAGGAGGATGATGATGAAGACGAAGAGGAGGTGGTGGGGGAGGAGGATGATGATGATGAGGAAGAGGAGGTGGTGGGGGAGGAAGATGATGATGATGATGATCCGACAGCAGGGAGACAGTAAGCCCCTCACAGGAAATGAAATGTCCAATCAAGTCTTTGATGTAAGTACAGCTTCCTGTGACCACATAGGTTAACAATGGCTGTTGATTCAGCAGCTGTTACCAGTCAACACAGACTGTGTGTGTGTGTGTGTGTGTGTGTGTGTGTGTGTGTGTGTGTGTGTGTGTGTGTGTGTGTGTGTGTGTGTGTGTGAGCGAGCGTGCGTGCGTGCGTGTGTTTGTGTGTGGACAGATCAGATGACAGATCAGATGATCAGACCACTTATATAACGTGTGTGAAAATGTGTCAGTCAGCGCTCTGCAGCCACAGGTGTGTTTGCCTTTCCACTTACACACTAACACACACACACACACACACACACACACACACACACACACACACACACACACACACACACACACACACACACACACTAACACACACAAGCACCTACACACAGCTGGTTCAGTTTGGTCGAACAGTGTGTGTGTGTGTGTGTGTGTGTGTGTGTGTGTGAATGTGTGTGTGTGTGCGCCGTGTGTGTACAGTGTGTGTGTGTGTGTGTGTGTGTGTGTGTGTGTGTGTGTGTGTGTGTGTACAGTAAGAGTGTGTACAGTGTGTGTGTGCAGTGTGTGTGTGAGAGACAGTTTTTCACACCAGCATGTCAGCATCTTAACTCGAGGTCAGAGAGACAGGATGGGGGGATGGGCAGGAGAACAGGAGGGACAGGGAGAGAAATGAAGAGAGAGGGAGAGGAGAGAGAAAGAAAGAGACAGAGAGAGTGGGGGTAGAGAAGAGAGAGAGGGAGAGCAAAAGAGAGATAAATAAGTAGAGTAGGAGAGAGAGAAAGAGAGAGAGAGATAGGGAGAGTAGGAGAGAGAAGGGGGGAGTAGGAGAGAGAGAGAAAGAGAGAGAGAGATAGGGAGAGTAGGAGAGGGGGGGGAGTACGAGAGAGAGAAAGAGAGAGAGAGATAGGGAGAGTAGGAGAGAGAGAAAGAGAGAGAGATAGGGAGAGTAGGAGAGAGAGGGGGGAGTATGAGAGAGAGAAAGAGAGGGAGAGATAGGGAGAGTAGGAGAGAGAAGGGAGAGTAGGAGAGAGAGAAAGAGAGAGAGATAGGGAGAGTAGGAGAGGGGGGGGAGTACGAGAGAGAGAAAGAGAGAGAGAGATAGGGAGAGTAGGAGAGAGAGAAAGAGAGAGAGATAGGGAGAGTAGGAGAGGGGGGGGGGGGGCAGACAGGGACCCAGGTGAAGAGAATAAAGGAAATAGGAAATACGATCTGATTGGACATCATCAGCCAATAAAAATAATTTATCTTGTTGCTACCGTTGAGAAAATGTGATTACCTTTTCAGTGACCAAATATATACTGCACATCTTTGGCCTGGTCTGACAGCAACACAGGCATATATATATAACACATATATTATGTATGTGTTAAACTATTGCTTCGACAGGTGTGACCACCCTTCAAAACTGCATCCCCTGCCTAAAACTTATGCACAGTACTGTATACATATATACAGTTAGGCCCAAAAATATTTGGACAGTGACACAATCTTCATGATTTGGGCTCTGCATGCCACCACATTGGATTTGAAATGAAACAACTACAACGGAATGGAAGTGCAGACTTTAAGGTTTAATTCAAGGGGTTGAACAAAAATATATGATTAAACATGTAGGAATTGTAGCTATTTTTATACAAACGCTCCTCATTTCAGGGGCTCAAAAGTAATTGGACAAATAAACATAACCCCAAGTAAAATGTTACTTTTCAATATTTTGTTGAGAATCCTTTGCAGGCAATGACTGCCTGAAGTCTGGAACCCATGGACATCACCAAACGCTGGGTTTCCTCCTTTGTGATGCTTTGCCAGGCCTTTACTGCAGCGGTCTTCAGTTGTTGCTTGTTTGTGGGTCTTTCTGCCTTAAGTTTTGTCTTGAGCAAGTGAAATGCATGCTCGATTGGGTTGAGATCTGGTGATTGACTCGGCCATTGCAGAATATTCCACTTCTTTGCTTTAAAAAACTCCTGGGTTGCTTTTGCAGTATGTTTTGGGTCATTGTCCATCTGTACTGTGAAGCGCCGTCCAATCAACTTTGCTGCATTTGGCTGAATCTGAGCAGAAAGTAAATCCCTATACACTTCAGAATTCATCCGGCTGCTTCTGTCTTTTGTCACATCATCAATAAACACAAGTGACCCAGTGCCATTGGAAGCCATGCATGCCCATGCCATCACACTGCCTCCACCATGTTTTACAGAAGATGTGGTGTGCTTTGGATCATGAGCTGTTCCAATTCTCCTCCAAACTTTCTTCTTCCCATCATTCTGGTACAGGTTGATCTTAGTCTCATCTGTCCAAAGAATGCTGTTCCAGAACTGGGTTGGCTTCTTCAGGTGTTTTTTGGCAAAGTCAATTCTGGCCTTTCTATTTTTGAGGCTGATTAATGGTTTGCACCTTGTGGTGAATCCTTTGTATTTACTCTCATGAAGTCTTCTCTTTATGGTAGACTTAGATACTGATACACCTACTTCCTGGAGAGTGTTCTTCACTTGAGTGGATGTTGTGAAGGGGTTTTTCTTCACCATGGAAAGGATTCTGCGATCATCCACCACTGTTGTCTTCCGTGGACGTCCAGGCCTTTTTGAGTTCCCAAGCTCACCAGTGCACTCTTTTTCTCAGAATGTACCAAACTGTTGATTTGGCCACTCCTAACATTTCTGCTATCTCTCTGATGGATTTCTTCTTTTTTTCAGCCTCAGGATGGTCTGTTTCACCTCCATTGAGAGCTCCTTTGACCGCATGTTGTGTGTTCACAGCAACAGCTTCCAAATGCAAACGCCACACCTGGAATCAACTCCAGATCTTTTAACTGCTTAATTGATGACAGGTTAATGAGGGAAGAGCCCATGCAGCGTTGTTATTTTTTTTTGCAGCCTTCTGAGTCAATTGTCCAATTACTTTTGGTCCCTTGAAAAAGAGGCGGCTACGTATTAAAGAGCTGTAATTCCTAAACCCTTCCTCCAATTTGGATGTGAATACTCTCAAATTACAGCTGAGAGTCTGCACTTTAAGCCCATATTGATTATATAATTGTATCCTGAACATGTTTTCGTAAACAGCTAAAATAACAAAACTTGTGTCACTGTCCAAATATTTTTGGGCCTAACTGTATATATATTCTATAGCTTATCAAAATTCACAATATCTGTTTTTATGTACTACCAAAATACATATGTTTTTGTCCTAGATATGAATCTACAGAAATATATGTTTAAAATATGTTTGTGTGTCAAGACCTTTCAACGACTTTCTCTGTCTCAGATGTGCAGGAACTCAATCATCACTTTCTCTAGACTTCATAGAAACATCCTCAGTGAAGACAGTCTAACTATCATAACATCACGTAGGATTAAAACCTGAGACATTAGAGAAGATAATCTAATATAACATCACACAGGATTAAAACCTGTGACATTAGAGAAGATAATCTATCATAACATCACATAGGATTAAAACCTGAGACATTAGAGAAGATAATCAAACATCAAGTAGGATTAAACCAGTTTAAAACTTGAAACAATAGAGAAGATAATCTATCATAACATCACATAGGATTAAAACCAGATAGCCGGTCTGGTTCTGAGGCTACACACACCCTCACACACGCTGCTGAAAATGGTTCTGAGAAGGTGGTGAACATACGGATCAGGGTTCTGAGCTTACGGTTCAGGGTTCTGAGAGGGTTCTGAGCTTACGGTTCAGGGTTCTGAGAGGGTTCTGAGCTTACGGTTCAGGGTTCTGAGAGGGTTCTGAGCGTACGGTTCAGGTTTCTGAGAGGGTTCTGAGAGTACGGTTCTTACCTTGACATAGTCCTGTGTGGAGTCCGGTTGGCTGGGCCGGGCCGGTTGCCTAGGGAACACACACAGAGACAGAGAGCGGTTCAGAGAACACATCCTTCAGCTTCTACCCGGGAATCGCTGCTCCAAACGGGCCTCCAGTCCCACTGTTCTGCTCTGAGTCTGTGCTTCAAACGGGCCTCCAGTCCCACTGTTCTGCTCTGAGTCTCCGCTTCAAACGGGCCTCCAGTACCACTGTTCTGCTCTGAGTCCCCGCTTCAAACGGGCCTCCAGTCCCACTGTTCTGCTCTGAGTCTCTGCTCCAAACGGGCCTCCAGTACCACTGTTCTGCTCTGAGTCTCCGCTCCAAACTGGTCTTGGTCCAGTACCACTGTTCCTGGTTCTAACAGCTCTGACTGGTACCACGCTGGTATTGTGAGTCCCTGGTTCTGGCGGGTCTTTGTCCAGTACCACTGTTCCTTGTTCTAGAGGCTCTGTGACCGGTACCACGCTGGTGCTGACAGTCTTTTACTGGTCTTTGTCTCTCTCCTCGTCCCTCTCTCCTGCTCTACAGCTTTCTCTCTCTCCTCGTCCCTCTCTCCTGCTCTACAGCTTTCTCTCTCTCCTCGTCCCTCTCTCCTGCTCTACAGCTTTCTTTCTCTCCTCGTCCCTCTCTCCTGCTCTACAGCTTTCTCTCTCTCCTCGTCCCTCTCTCCTGCTCTACAGCTTTCTCTCTCTCCTCGTCCCTCTCTCCTGCTCTACAGCTTTCTCTCTCTCCTCTAACTACTGGTTGTGTTCAGCCTCTGGCTGTTCCTGGAATACAGTGAGCTCTCCACAAACAGTGTGTGTGTGTGTGTGTGTGTGTGTGTGTGTGTGTGTGTGTGTGTGTGTGTGTGTGTGTGTGTCTTGTTTGTTGGTGGATATGTGTGTGTGTAGAGGGGGAGGTAGAGTTAAGCTGGTTGGCTGGCTGTGTTTGTCAGTGTGTGTGTGTGTGTGTGTGTGTGTGTGTGTGTGTGTGTGTGTGTGTGTGTGTGTGTGTGTGTGTGTGTGTGTGTGTGTGTGTGTGTGTGTGTGTGTGTGTGTGTGTGTGTGTGTGTGTGTGTGTGTGTGTGTGTGTGTGTGTGTGTGTGAGTGTGAGTGTGTGTGTGTGTGTTTGTCTGTGTGTTTGTCTGTGTGTGTGCGTTTGTCTGTGTGTGTGTGTGTGTGTGTGTGTGTGTGTGTGAGTGTGTGTGTGTGTGTGTGTGTGTGTGTGTGTGTGTGTGTGTGTGTGTGTGTGTGTGTGTGTGTGTGTGTGTGTTAGAGAAAGCTTAGCTGGTTTAA
>JAPMUY010008122.1:35000-50000 GCA_026901105.3 Galaxias olidus
ACATTCGATGCCTTCAAAAGATCCATGGCCTGTCTTGGGAAGATTGAATCTCCCATACTTAGATTCTTTCCATGACCAACTCCACATGCATGGTAGCAGCAGTGGCTAAAAAACATCTTTGCTGGATAGAGCACACCGTCCGCATGCCTGGCCACCGCCTACCCCACCGAGCCCTCTGTGGGCAACGCAGCGCTGCAAAACGGGCCCCTGGTGGACAAAAGAGGCGCTACAAGGACTACACCAAAGACCTCCTGAAGCGCTGCAACATAAACCCCATCCAACTAGAACCTCTGGCACTCGATAGATCGGCATGGCAGGGCACCAGGGTGGCTGAACAAATACATCACACCATGCAAAGGAGGAGGACCAAAAGACGTGCCCAACGACACCAGAGGGCTGCCGGCATTACCCCAACATCTGGGCTCCCTTGCCCCACCTGTGGACGAGTGTGTGGCTCACGCATCGGCCTCCACAGCCGCATGAAGTGGCACCAGCGTCAACAACGCTGAACCCCCACAGAGTATATAACAGCCATCAGGCTTTTGAACAATCACACTTGAACCCCCACACTCCACACACAATAGGCCACTTTAATTTTTACTGTCACTTTATATGGACTCTGTCACCTTAGTACCCCCCCCATCTCTATAACTCAGAGCAAGCATCATCATCGGACACGATGGACAGCTGAAAGTGGGTGTGTGTGTGTGTGTGTGTGTGTGTGTGTGAACCATCAATCCCAGTAATTAAATCCCAGTAGGTCAGTAGCTGCTTCTTCATAGCTCACACACTGAATACCACCAGACTGCAGTGTAGTTTGGCATGTGTGTGTGTGTGTGTGTTTGTGTGTGTGTGTGTGTGTGTGTGTCACAAGGAAACATATCACATTGCTATAATTCAGAACAACCTTTCTTCATCAAACGTTCCTTTACTGAAGTGACCATGAATCCTCTAATGACAATCAGCTAGAAAGACAGCTATTTCTCTAAAGAACATATTTCCATAGAAAAAAGATTGTATTTCTACAGTTCTACAACAAGTCAGAGTCTATATTGTGTGTTTCTACAGTAAGCCAAAGTCCAAGGTGTGTATTTCTACAGTAAATCACTGTATGTAGTGTGTATTTCTACAGTCAATCACTGTATATAGTGTGTATTTCTACAGTAAATCACTGTATATAGTGTGTATTTCTACAGTCTGTTTATTTACGGATATTAGCTGACAATCACTGCATACAGTGTGTTTTTCTAGTCAGTCAGTGTCTACAGTGTGTATTTCTACAGCCAATCAGTGTCTATAGTGGGTATTTCTACAGTCAGTCAGTGTCTATAGAGTGTATTTCTACAGCCAGTGTCTATAGTGTGTATTTCTACAGTCAGTCAGTGTCTATAGTGTGTATTTCCAGTCAGTCAGTGTCTATAGTGTGTATTTCCAGTCAGTCAGTGTCTATAGTGTGTATTTCTACAGTCAGTCAGTGTCTTTAGAGTGTATTTCCAGCTAGTCAGTGTCTATAGTGTGTATTTCCAGCCAGTCAGTGTCTGTAGTGGGTATTTCTACAGTCAGTCAGTGTCTATAGAGTGTATTTCCAGTCAGTAAGTGTCTATAGAGTGTATTTCTACAGTCAGTCAGTGTCTATACGGTCTATTTCTACAGTCAGTCAGTGTCTATAGAGTGTATTTCTACAGTCAGTCAGTGTCTATACGGTCTATTTCTACAGTCAGTCAGTGTCTATAGAGTGTATTTCTTTGTGGATATGAACTGACAGTCTCAACATGGCTTTATCTTGGGGAGTCCTTAAGGACAGGACATTCAGGAAACATTAGATATCTCTTTGACCTTGTTCTAACGACAACACCATCATCATGACAAATGTTGATGGGACACACACACACACACTCTCTCTCTCACACACACACACACACACACACACACACACACACACACACACACACACGCACACACACATACACTAAAATTTGTTTTGTAAATAAAGCAATTCTTTCACAGTTAGTAAAATAACTGATTAAACATCCAAATAAAATAAGCATGGACACACACATCCACACAAACACTACAAGGTCACATTCCTAATCACACACACACACACACACTCAAAGTCAAAAGGTGTTTAAAGGTGGAGAGTTTTTTACCTGACAAGGTTTTGTCCCAGAGAAAATCCACAACTTCCAACCACTCTCCCCCTCTAACTCAAACTAAGACTAGCACTAGTGAGACGCCACTTCATGGCCTAACTGACTGACTGGCTGACTGACTGACTGGCTGGCTGACTGGCTGATTGACTGACTGACTGGCTGACTGGCTGACTGGCTGATTGACTGACTGACTGGCTGACTGACTGGCTGACTGGCTGACCAACTGACTGACTGACTGACTGAATGATTGTCTGACAGGCTGACTGACTGACTCAACTGCTTTCAGACTGTGTGGTAAATTCACTCACAAGGAAAAGCAACAAGTAGCAGCCGACAGAAACAACTTCAGACCCCGCCCTTCTCTCTCTCTCTCTCTCTCTCTCTCTCTCTCTCTCTCGCTCTCTCTCTCGTCTTTATGTGTGTGTGTGTGTGTGTGTGTGTCTTTTCCTCTTGTAGTGTTTTGTGGGTGTATCTCTACGTTTTCTGTGTGTGTGTGTGTGTGTGTGTGTGTGTGTGTGTGTGTGTATGTGTGTGTGTCTCCCAGAGGAGTGATTTGTGGCTTGTCAGGCCCTCCCTCTAGGAGGGTGGGAGGGGTTTATATTGTGTTATCTCCCAGATGGAACCCTCCCCCTCTCCTCTCCTCTCCACCCATCATCCCTGGAAACCTCCTTCTCCTTCTGTCTTAACCCTCTCCTCTCCTCTCCTTCTGTCTTACCCTTCTCCTCTCCTCCTTTTCAGACGAATGGAACGACACTTAAGACGGCGGGGGGATTCCCCGAGGGCAAGTGCCGAGGGGAAGTCAACGAGGGCATGTTGAAAGACTACTGAAGCACAGCCCCAGTGGAGGGGTGAACGACACCGTTCTGTTTCCTATACTAAGCCAATGCTGAACGAAATGAACAAATGACTCGAACACAACTGTTGTTGCGCATGCGCGACCAAAAATGTACGAATCACTCTCTACTACTCGTTGTTCCCGAGGCATTTGAAAGATTAGATCAAGATCAGATCAAAGATTAGATTAAATGTACGAATCACTCTCTACTACTCATTGTTCCCGAGGCATTTGAAAGATTAGATCAAAATTAACAAATCGTTCATGAACGGCATATCTCTACGTCACAGCTACTCTATGACGTCACTACTCCAGTCTGTGACCAAAATGGCTACTCTATGACGTCACTACTCCAGTCTGTGACCAAAATGGCTACTCTATGACGTCACTACTCCAGTCTGTGACCAAAATGGTCGCATATGTGACTGTTTTTTGAGTGTGTGAGGAAAAATTGAACGTGGTCGCATTTGTGCGAGTGTGTTATGATCGTTGTTCAATCGATCGCTGTTTTGGTGCCCCTCAATGTGATTGAAAGTACTTTCTCTTCTTCTCTGGCTGGTCAGTCTCTCCTTACATGCACTCTAAATGCACGTTTACATACACACTAATGCTATGTTCTGAATCGCAAACTATGCATCCCTAATATACTAAACATACCTATCATTCATATTTAGTATGTTAAGTACGCATAATAGGTGATTCTGACCACAGCATTTAGTCAAAGGGCCAATTCCAATCCCTTAAAGTTGCCGACTTTTCCTCGACACTCACCACTCCTCCTCGACGTGAACGCGCGCCGCCATATTGAGTGTCATTCCAATTGCTTATAAGCGAAGAGCGAGTGGCTACATGTAACCTTCTATGCCTCCTCCGGCGAAGGGCGCATCAAAGCTGACTTTTAACATAATCTGCCCCAGAATTCTTTGCGATGAATGACGAACACAGGTTGAAAAGTTCTTCACCATTTCAAATTAACCGTTTTCGTTCTCTTCATTACTACAAAGTAGCTAGAACTGATTTATTTTATAACTATTTAACTTATGTAGCGTTATGCTAAAATATAGCATAGCAAATAGTTTATGTTCAAAAGTTAACTAAATATAACTACAACGTCTTCTTCTCATAATCTTCCCATGGGTTATTCGGAATAATTGAACAAAGTAAAAGCCACATGCTACTGCTGTAAAACTTTCCATTGTTATTGGTTTCTTCTTGCTGGTGAAGGACGAGTCGGTTCCAATTTGAAAAGTTAAGTCCCACCTCGCCTCCCTGCCTCTCCATCAAGTGTCCACTCGATGATGACGAATAAAACATCACAAAAGTGGCCACTCGCGGAGGAACCTTCATGAAGTACCCTTCTTTAACATCGATTGGAATCGACCCAAAGTCTGTGTGCATTCCTGTCTAGCCGTGTGTCTAGATCATGTACACGTTTTACTAAACTAATCTACCAGTCCATCATATCCATCAAAGGGGCATCTCATTGGCTACAGATATTTTATGGATTAAACTGAAGTTAAATACGAATGGCCAGTTGTGTCACCGAGCATTGATTGTGATACTAGCTGGCTAGTTGAAAATAGAGAGCCCGCTAACAGAGCATATAGGCCTACTACGCCATAGGCTAGTCTCTGGGGCTGCTCATGAGCCCAATTATTTTGAGATAGGCCTTGTTTTAAAGCTAAGATTTTACTAATGACTAGGGTATCAAATACTCCAGAGGAAAAAATCACATTATTCCGATGGTTCACATATTTCTTCTTGCTAGCAAGACGAAATCAAAACAAACACACCCGACTATCTTGGTGCTGTCTTGATGTGCCCTGTTCTTACAAAGTAAATGTATGCTATGGAATCGGGACTCTTTTGATGAGATATTATTTTTAAGCTTTTGCCATGGTTTCGGTAATCTATAGTAGCCTATAGATATCTGTGGTAACCTATAGAAATCTATGGTAGCCTATAGATATCTATGGTAGCCTATGGTAGCCTATAGATATCTATGGTAGCCTATAGATATCTATAGTCGTTTAGATATCACAGTCCTAAGGTGTTCAACTCCGGCCAGCCCTGACTATAGATATATATGGTAGCCTATAGATATCTATGGTAGCCTGTAGATATATGTGGTAGCCTATAGATATCTATGGTAGCCTATAGATATCTATGGTAGCCTATGATAGCCTATAGATATCTGTGGTAGCCTATAGATATCTATGGTAGCCTATGGTAGCCTATAGATATCGATGGAGTCTATGGTAGCCTATAGATATCTATGGTAGCCTATAGATATCTATGGTCATTTTCCCACAGCTGTAACTTGTTAGTCCCATGACAGGCTTGGTAAAGACGTGGTTAATTTTATCAGAGTTAAATGAATCAACCTAGCTGGTTAAAGACGAGGGTTAACCCTTTCATTACATACATGTAGACATTTAAGAGAATGGTCGGTGCCTGCTGTGAGGTCAAGACAACTATTCATCAGCTTGCAAGGTCATTGATTAATACCATGCTGTGCACCTGAAAAGGTGTTCAACCAAATCATGTCCTGGTATGACCGATTGAGAAAGTTGGTCGCATCAGTGCTACCAGTGGAAAAGTTATTCTGGAGCACTGACTGTAAGACAGTATTACACCGTAACTACCAGATATATTTAGAAGACACTGTAATAGACTATTTGACTGTAACTACTAGATATATTTACTAGTTACCGTAATGCATTATTACACTCTAACTACTAGATATATTCACTAGTTACTGTAATACAGTATTACACTGTAACAACTAGATATGTCCACTAGTTACTGTGATAAAGTAATATCTTGTAATTACTGGATACTGTATATTCACTAGTTACTGTAATACAGTATTACACTGTAGCAACTAGATATGTCCACTAGTTACTGTAATAAAGTAATATCTTGTAATTACTGGATACTGTATATTCACTAGTTACTGTAATAAAGTATTACACTGTAACTACTAGATACTGTATATTCACTAGTTACTGTAATAAAGTAATACACTGTAACAACTATGTTTATTCACTATTTATGGTAAGGAAGTGTTTGAGGTTCCAATCTCACCTTTTTCCTCTCTGATCTTAGGTCCGTGAAAGAGGATTGAAGCTCCTCCTAGTCTCTACCTCAATGTATATACAGTGCCTTGCAAAAGTATTCACCCCCCTTGAAATTTTTCATGTTTTGTTGCCTCACAACCTGGAATTAGAATGGATTGTTTGATGGTTTGCATCATTTCATCCAGAGAACATGCCTACAACTTTGAAGATGTGATTTTTTTTTTATTGTGAAGCAAACAACAAATAGGACAAAATAACAGAAAACTTCAGCGTGTATAAATATTCACCCCCCTAAGGTCAGTACTTTGTAGAGCCGCCTTTTGCGGCAATTACAGCTGCAAGTCGCTTTGGATAAGTCTCTATGAGCTTGCCACATCTTGCCACTGGGATTTTTGCCCATTCCTCAAGGCAAAACTGCTCCAGCTCCTTCATGTTGGATGGTTTCCGCTTGTGAACAGCAATCTTCAAGTATGACCACAGATTCTCAATTGGATTGAGATCTGGGCTTTGACTAGGCCATTCCAACACATTTGAATGTTTCCCCTTAAACCACTCGAGTGTCGCTTTAGCAGTATGCTTCGGGTCATTGTCCTGCTGGAAGGTGAACCTCCGTCCCAGTCTCAAATCACAGGCAGACTGAAACAGGTTTTGCTCAAGAATATCCCTGTATTTAGCACCATCCATCTTTCCCTCGACTCGAATCAGTTTCCCAGTCCCTGCTGCTGAAAAACATCCCCACAGCATGATGCTGCCACCACCATGTTTCACTGTGGGGATGGTGTTCTTGGGGTGATGGGATGTGTTGGGTTTGCGCCAGACATAGCGTTTTCCTTGGTGGCCGAAAAGTTCAATTTTAGTCTCATCTGACCAGAGCACCTTTCTCCATACATTTGGGGAGTCGCCCACATGCCTTTTGGCAAACTCAAAACGTGCCTTCTTATTTTTAACACTCAGTAATGGCTTTTTTCTGGCCACTCTTCCATAAAGCCCAGCTCTATGGAGTGTATGGCTTATTGTGGTCCCATGTACAGATACACCAGTCTCTGCTGTGGAACTCTGCAGCTCCTTTAGGGTTACCTTTGGTCTCTGTGCTGCCTCTCTGATTAATGCCCTCCTTGCCCGGTCTGTGAGTTTTGGTGTGCGGCCCTCTCTTGGAAGGTTTTTTGTGGCACCATGTTCTTTCCATTTGAAGGTGATGGATTTGATGGCGCTCCGGGGGATCATCAAAGATTTGGATATTTTTTTATAACCCAACCCTGACTTGTACTTCTCAACAACTTTGTCCCTGACTTGTTTGGAGAGCTCCTTGGTCTTCATGGTGTGATGCCTCTTGCTTAGTGGTGTTGCAGCCTCTGGGACCTTTCAGAAAAGGTGTGTTTATACTGACAGATCATGTCACACTTAGATTACACACAGGGGGACTTCATTTCACGAATTATGTTACTTCTGAAGGTAATTGGTTGCACCAGAACTTTTGAGGGGCTTCATAGAAAAGGGGGTGAATACATATGCACATGCCAATTTCCAGATTTTTATTTAAAAAAATAATTTTTAACATATATTTTTCTCATTTCACTTCACCAACTTAGACTATTTTGTGCAGATCCATCACATAAAATTCAGATAAAAAAAACATTTAAATTACAGGTTGTAATGTAACAAAATAAGTAACAAGCCAAGGGGGGTGAATACTTTTGCAAGGCACTGTACCTCTGATCTCAGATCTGTTTAGGAGGGGAGTGAAGCTCCTCCTAGTCCCTACCTCAATGTGTATATCTCTGATCTCAGATCTGTTTAGGAGGGGAGTGGAGCTCCACCTAGTCCCTACCTCAATGTGTATATCTCTGATCTCAGATCTGTTTAGGAGAGGGGAGTGAAGCTCCTCCTAGTTCCTACCTCAATGTGTATATCTCTGATCTCAGATCTGTTTAGGAGAGGGGAGTGAAGCTCCTCCTAGTTCCTACCTCAATGTGTATATCTCTGATCTCAGATCTGAAGCTCCTCCTAGTTCCTACCTCAATGTGTATATCTCTGATCTCAGATCTGTTTAAGAGAGGGGAGTGAAGATCCACCTAGTTCCTACCTCAATGTGTATATCTCTGATCTCAGATCTGTTTAGGAGAGGGGAGTGTAGCTCCTCCTAGTTCCTACCTCAATGTGTATATCTCTGATCTCAGATCTGTGAGAGGGGAGTGGAGCTCCTCCTAGTTCCTACCTCAATGTGTATATCTCTGATCTCAGATCTGTTTAGGAGGGAACAGCTTTATGTCATGTTGATGTTGTTTCCTGGTGAGTCAAAGCTCCTCCCCTTTACCTGCATAACCAGTCTACCTGTCTGCCTCACCTGACAGAGAACGAGGAGATCGGTTCAGTGTGTTTTTACTCTGCTCACTCTGAGACACAGAGATTCACCTGTCTGCTCCGAGAGACACCAGACTAAACTAAAAACTCACACTGAGGGAGGAGAGACTGTCTTTACACAACTACAGGAGGGAATACTGGACTAAACAGAGACTTCAACCTGCTGAGGTCTGAATCAGAGGATGCTGGTGAGAATAAAGATTCAAAGTGAAAGTAAACTTTAGAGGATTTTCCAGAGGAGGGAGTGTTACTGGGTGACAAAATGGCTTCCAGCTCGTCTCTCACAGAGGAGGATCTCTCCTGTCCTGTGTGCAGTAACATCTTTAAAGATCTTGTCCTCCTCAAATGTAGCCACAGCTTCTGTAAAGCCTGTCTGCAGGAATACTGGAAACAAAAGGAATCACAGGAATGTCCAGTTTGTAGGAGAAGATCTTCTATGGAACTTCCCGCTAACCTGGCTCTAAAGAACCTGTGTGAGGCCTTCTTACAGGAGAGAAGCCAGAGAGCTTCAGCAGGGTCTGAGGTGCTCTGCAGTCTGCACACAGAGAAACTGATGCTTTTCTGTCTGGAAGATCAAGAGCCAGTGTGTGTGGTGTGTCGGGATTCAAAAAAACACACATGTCACCAAGTCACACCTGTAGATAAAGCTGCCCTGGATCATAAGGAGGACCTCCAGACTGCACTGGAGCCCTTAAAGAAGAAACTAGAAAAGTTTAATGAAGTGAAACAAAACTGTGATGAAACAGCCCAGCATATCAAGACCCAGGCCCAGCACACAGAGAGACAGATTAAGGAGGAGTTTAAGAAGCTTCACCAGTTTCTACAAGAGGAAGAGGAGGCTGTAGGGATGCACTGAGGAGGAAGAGGAGCAGAAAAGTCAGAGGATGAAGGAGCAGATTGAGGGTCTGAGCAGAGAGATATCTACAAATTCAGACACAGTCAGAGCCATAGAGGAGGAGCTGAGAGCTGAAGACATTTCATTCCTGCAGAACTACAAGGCCACAGTGAGAAGAGCCCAGCACACACTGCCAGATCCACAGCTGGTCTCAGGAGCACTGCTAGACGTGGCCAAACACCTGGGCAACCTGACCTTCAGAGTCTGGGACAAGATGAAGGAGATGGTCACATACACTCCTGTGATTCTGGACCCCAACACTGCCAACCCAGAGCTCATCCTGTCTGAGGATCTGACCAGTGTGAGATACAGTGGAGAGAGACAGCAGCTTCCTGACAACCCAGAGAGGTTTGATAAAGTTGAATTGGTCCTGGGCTCTGAGGGCTTTAACTCAGGGACACACAGCTGGGACGTTGAGGTTGGAGACAGTATATCCTGGGTCCTGGGTGTGATGTCAGAGTCTGTCCAGAGGAAGGAAGGAATACAGGATGGATACTGGAGAATATGGCTCTATGGTGGTAAATACGGGGCATCACCATACACTTCTCTCTCAGTGAGTCAGAAGCCCCAGAGGATCAGAGTGCAGCTGGACTGGGACAGAGGACAGCTGTCATTCTCTGACCCTGATAGAAACAAACATCTACACACATTCACACACACCTTCACTGAGAGAGTATTTCCCTGTATTTTTACTGCCTGTACTCTCTCTCCTGTGAGGGTGTTACCAGTGAAGGTGTGTGTAACAGTGGAACAGCCCAGTCAAAACTAAAACCTTTCTATTCTGGAGTTAAACAATACATGACTCTTCAATTATGAAATTATTCATTTTTCAAACATGCAAGATCGTACAGGCAATACTCATATTTTAACATTTACTTATATCATGGAGACAAAGTTAAATAATTTTTTTTTATATATAGCTAAATGCTTTTATTTGTGTTGTTTTTTTACAAATATATTGTTATTTCATTGTTTTATTGTTATACAAAACATAATGCTATTTTAATACTTTTAATCATATTTCCTTTTTCTGCCATGTAAAGCACATTGAGCAGCACGTCTATGAAATGTGAAGTACAAATAAACATTATTATTAGTGTTATTATAAACAAACAGCGTCTATTTTACTGTTACTACCAAATATATTCGCTAGTTCCTCCAAGACAGTCTGTTATACAATAACTATCAGATATATTTATTAGTTACTGTAAGACAATCTATTATAACTGCCAGATATGTCCACTAGTTACTGTAATACATTATTATACTGTAACTGCCAGATATGTCCACTAGTTACTGTAATATATTATTATACCGTAACTAACGGATATATTCACTAGTTACTGTAATACATTATTATACTGTAACTGCCAGATATATTCACTAGTTACTGTAATATATTATTATACTGTGACTACCAGATATGTTCAGTAGTTACTACAGCACATTGCTCAAAATTCTAATCTCACTTTTTTCCTCTCTGATCTTAGATCTGTGAAAAGGGAGTGGAGATCCTCTTAGTTCCTACCTCAATGTGTATAACTCTGATCTCAGATCTGTTTAGGAGAGGGCAAGAGGGAGGGAACAATTTTGTGTAACGTTAGTTATTTCCTAGTGTGTCAAAGCTCCTCCCCCATAACTGCCTAGCCTATTAGAGTACAGAGAGTGAAGTTCTGCCCATTTCCTGCTTTTCTCTGTTCACTGTGTTTTCATCGTGTTCACACTGAGATTAACTGCCTGCTCTGAGAGGCGTTGCGTTAAACTAATAACTCACACTGAGGGAGTAGAGACTGTCTTTACACAACTACAGGAGAGGAATACTGGACTAAACAGAGACTTCAACCTGCTGAGGACTGAATCAGAGGACATTGGTAAGAGTCAGGATTCAAAGTGAAAGTAAACTTTAGAGGACATTGTAGAGGAGGGAGTGTTACTGTGTGACAAAATGGCTTCCAGCTCGTCTCTCCCAGAGGAGGACCTCTCCTGTTCTGTGTGCTGTGAAATCTTTAGAGATCCTGTCCTCCTGTCATGTAGCCACAGCTTCTGTAGAAACTGTCTGCAGGATTATTGGAAACAGAATAAGTCTCAGGAATGTCCAGTTTGTAGGATATCCTCTAAGGATGACCCTCCCTCTAACCTGGCTCTAAAGAACCTGTGTGAGGCCTTCTTACAAGAGAGAAGCCAGAGAGCTCCAGCAGGGTCTGATGTGCTCTGCAGTCTGCACAGAGAGAAACTGATGCTTTTCTGTCTGGAAGATCAAGAGCCAGTGTGTGTGGTGTGTCGGGATTCAAAAAAACACACATGTCACCAAGTCACACCTGTAGATAAAGCTGCCCTGGATCATAAGGAGAAGCTCCAGACTGCACTGGAGCCCTTAAAGAAGAAACTAAAGAAGTTTAATCAAGTGAAACAAAACTGTGATGAAACAGCCCAGCATATCAAGACCCAGGCCCAGCACACAGAGAGACAGATTAAGGAGGAGTTTAAGAAGCTTCATCAGTTTCTACAAGAGGAAGAGGAGGACTGTAGGGATGCACTGAGGAAGGAGCAGGAGCGGAAAAGTCTGAGGATGAAGGAGAAGATTGAGGGTCTGAGCAGAGAGATATCTACACTTTCAGACACAGTCAGAGCCATAGAGGAAGGGCTGAGAGCTGAAGACATCTCATTCCTGCAGAACTACAAGGCCACAGTGAGAAGAGCCCAGCACACACTGCCAGATCCACAGCTGGTCTCAGGAGCACTGCTAGACGTGGCCAAACACCTGGGCAACCTGACCTTCAGAGTCTGGGACAAGATGAAGGAGATGGTCACATACACTCCTGTGATTCTGGACCCCAACACTGCCAACCCACACCTCTTCCTGTCTGAGGATCTGACCAGTGTAAGATATAGTGGAGAGAGACAGCAGCTTCCTGTCAACCCAGAGAGGATTGCCTGGTGGCGCAGGGTTCTGGGCTCTGAGGGCTTTAACTCAGGGACACACAGCTGGGACGTTGAGGTTGGAAACTGTACAAGCTGGGAACTGGGTGTGATGTCAGAGTCTGTCCAGAGGAAGGAAGGAATACAGGATGGATACTGGAGAATATGGCTCCATGGTGGTAATTACGGGGCATCACCATACACTCCTCTCTCAGTGAGTCAGAATCCCCGGAGGATCAGAGTGCAGCTGGACTGGGACAGAGGAAAGCTGTCATTCTCTGACCCTGATAGAAACACACAGCTACACACATTTAAACACACCTTCACTGAGAGAGTATTTCCTTATATTGGCCTTGAATGTCCACTCTCTCCTGTGAGTGTGTTACCAGTGAAGGTGTGTGTAACAGTGGAACAGCCCAGTTAGAGCTGAAACCTTTTATTCTGGAGTTAAACAATACATGACTCTTCAATTATGAAATTATTCATTTTTCAAACATTCTAGATCCCAAGGAGAAGGAAAAGAACAGGAATGCTTATCAAGGATCAATATTATAATTATTAAGGCAGCTAGATTATTAAAATTGACAGATGGATATTTTGTTAATGTCAGAAATTTGTAACACACTGTGTACAATAAATAAAATAAATAATAACCGTATGTCTACTCATACCTTCATCATTATTGTAAATTCATAACAGTGTGTGTGCGTGTGTGTGTGTGAGTCTGTGTGTGTGTGTGTGTGTGTGTGCGTGTGTGTGTGTGTACGTGTTTGTGTGTGCGCGTGCGCACGTGTGTATGTGTTTGTGTTTGTGTTGTAATAGCAGAATATGGATGAAATATGTAGTATCGATAAACTGAGCATAAAGTAAAATCTACTAACTTATCCATAACAGTGTGTGTGTGTGTGTGTGTGTGTGTGTGTGTGTGTGTGTGTGTGTGTGTGTGTGTGTGTGTGTGTGTGTGTGTGTGTGTGTGTGTGATAAACAGTGTTTTTCACCCCCCCCCCTACCTCCGTTAACAACATCACAGTAAAGATGAAGCTATCTGCACTGTAAACACCAAAGAGTCTGTATTATCAACATCAACAACATCACAGGTAAGATAAAGCTATCTGCACTGTAAACACCAAAGAGTCTGTATTATCAACAACAACAACATCACAGTAAAGATTAAGCGATCAGGGGGGTATTCCATCAACCACGCTACTGAAATCTGCGCTTAATAGAAATAGCCTGGCTTGAACAAACCTCAACTTTGACTAAAGCCTCAAGCCATTCCATGAACACAATTCGGCCGTCTCCAGTCAACGTTAACTCAAGCCAGGCTTGTCCAAGCTGGTATTGTGTGCGCGCAAGGAAAACAGAAGCAGGCCGGAACAACTGATTGTCAAAAAGCAGATAAGATGTTGCAAAAAACAGAAAGAGCGGTGCTATTCTCGCGAAATAAATATGTCAATGGAACTCGCCACTGACTGCCTCATCACCAAAAAGGGCAATACTGCCGTGATTTTCAAGGCAAGGGATTTTAAATGCGTTATTTAGATGCTCACTTTTTTATATAAATTAACATTGAAATCGTTATGAACAGACTGTGGCTATATCATCAGCAGGCTCAATAATGTCTGATTTATGTTTAATTTACGAGAGCGAAAGCGTTCCCTGGTAGCAGGCAAAGAGCACGTATCACAGATGACCTTATAGCGGGGACCTGGGTTCGATCCCGGCACGAGGTCACGAGGTCACGAGGTCAGCTCAAAGTGGTGTCCAGTCTATCTTTCCATTAAAGCTTAATAGTTGTGTAGTTAATATTCATTATAAATATGGCAACAAAGAAACGTCATTTTCAATGTAACATTGTATTTTATATAGATTTCTGTCACAAATAATGCAATTACAATTAGCAAATGAATACCAAAGTGGACATTTATTTGTCATTTCAGCATTATTTATGTTTAATGTGGGGAGGTTATTGCGAACACAGGAAATACTACTATTATCCCTATTATTACTATTACTGCTACTACCAACTATAAACAAGTAATTTAAGGAGAAGTTTAAAGTGTTGGAACTCAGCCCCTGTGTTACCTTCCAGCTCCTTAAGAAAGAAGTGACAGAGGTTTTAAAGTGTTGGAACTCAGCCCAGCTCTCTAGGGTCAGACAGCTGAGTTCAGTAGGGGCAACATTCATTTCCTGTTTCCCAGTGCCCTCTCCCCGGGTCACTTCCTGTAGACCCTGTGTCCCTGTATGGAGAAATATTCCCCCTGAGAACCATCTGAAGCTGCTGGGGATACTACACACACACACACACACACACACACACACACACACACACACACACCAACTGGATTTGCGTTTGTTGATGGCTAATTATTTACAGTGTGGTCCTTTGCGATTGTAGTTGCCTATTACGTTGGCTTTATACAATGCGTTTCTATTGCCTATTGCGTTGTTGTTTGCTGAGAGAAGTATTTCAACTCTAGATGACCAAAAGTTTGACCGACTAGACAACCGTTAAGGAGTTTAAATACTTCTGTCAGCATAGTCAGTACAAACAACAATGCAATAGGCAATGAGAAATGCATTTTACAGGGTGTGTGTATCTCTGTGCGTGCGTGCGTGCGTGCGTGTGTGTGTGTGTGTGTGTGTGTGTGTGTGTGTGTGTGTGTGTGTGTGTGTGTGTGCGCACACGTGTGTGTGTGTGCAGGTGTGTGTGTGTGTGTGTGTGTGTGTGTGTGTGTGTGTGTGTGTGTGTGTGTG
>JAPMUY010008122.1:57500-63951 GCA_026901105.3 Galaxias olidus
CATCTCTGACACACACAGTACATCTCTGATACACACAGTACATCTCTGACACACACACAGTACATCTCTGACACACACAGTACATCTCTGATAGACACAGTACATCTCTGACACACACACAGTACATCTCTGACACACACAGTACATCTCTGATACACACAGTACATCTCTGATACACACAGTACATCTTTCATACACACACAGTACATCTCTGACACACACACAGTACATCTCTGACACACACACAGTACATCTCTGACACACACACAGTACATCTCTGACACACACACAGTACATCTCTGACACACACACAGTACATCTCTGACACACACAGTACATCTCTGATACACACAGTACACCTCTGACACACACACAGTACATCTCTGACACACACAGTACATCTCTGACACACACAGTACATCTCTGACACACACAGTACATCTCTGACACACACACAGTACATCTCTGACACACACAGTACATCTCTGACACACACAGTACATCTCTGACACACACACAGTACATCTCTGACACACACAGTACATCTCTGACACACACACAGTACATCTCTGACACACACACAGTACATCTCTGACACACACAGTAAATCTCTGACACACACACAGTACATCTCTGACACACACACAGTACATCTCTGACACACACACAGTACATCTCTGACACACACACAGTACTAGTGCAGAGAATCTGCGTTTTATTCTTTCTCCATAACATTGTGATGTGATTGTGAGTGAAGCATTTTGTGGAGGAAACAAAATCAAACAACATCGTCATTCCTGCTCCTCTGTGAGGGCGGACAAACCGTTATATTAGTCAAGACAATGTATGTGTGTGTGTGTGTTCTCTTACAGTGGTTAATTGTGGGTGTTCTCTTAAGCAATGATTAGTGCGTGTGTGTTGGTGTGTGTGTTTGTCTGTGTGTCTGTGTGGCATCTCTTAAACAGCAATTAGTGTGTGTGTTGGTGTGTGCGTGTGTGTGTGTGTGTGTGTGTGTGTGTGTGTGTGTGTGTGTGTGTGTGTGTGTGTGTGTGTGTGTGTGTGTTTTCTCTTAAACAGCGATTAGTTTGTGTGTTGTGGTATGTATGTGTTCTCTTGAACAGTGGTCAGTCTGTGTGTGTGTGTGTGTGTGTGTGTGTGTTTTCTTAAATAGTGGTCAGTGTCCTTGGCCAGGACTCCACAGATCTAATTCATCTGAGAGCTCCAGTGCTGACTGAGCGTGCACACACACACACACACACACACGCACACACACACACGGCCAATCAGACTAAGTGATGTCACCTAGAGAGATCAGTGATGTCATTGACTGTCCCCGAGGGTCACTCAGAGACGTCCTCTCGTTCTAAAACCCACCTGTCAATCACCCCTGTCACAGCACACACACACACACACACACACACACACACACACACACACACACACACACACACACCGATAGATGGGGCACAATGCCACAGGGAAAGAGAAGGCTCTAACACACACACACACACACACGCGCGCGCACACACACACACACACACACACACACACACACACACACACACACAAACCGTTAGATGGGGCACAATGCCACAGGGAAAGAGAGGGCTCTAACAAACACACACACACACACACACACACAAACACACAAACACACAGATAGCTTGCAGCTCTGAATGGCACAATGCAGAGAATGGACCACCAATAGTCTAGAATGATAACATCATGATGTGGTATGTCAGACCTGTGGTGAAAACATCTCTGTCTCTTTATCACACACACACACACACACACACACTAGCACACACTAGCACACACACACACACTAACACACAGCCACGCATGCACGCACACCAATGCACACACACACACTAACACACTAACATGTGCTACCGTCCACACCTCGGTAAAGTTTCCAGCTGGAATGCAGAGCCTGTCTGCTCTCTATCCTATGCACTCTAAACCACGTCCACAACACTGGAACGACTAACACACACACACACACACACACACACAGAGACACACACGGAGACACACATATACACACACACGTACAGAGACACACACAGAGACACACACACACACACACACACACACACACACAGAGACACACATATACACACACACACGTACAGAGACACACACAGAGACACACACACACACACACACACACACACACAAACACACACGTACAGTATAAGCTCAGTATAAGTGTGCTCTTGTCTGGGTGATTTTATCGGTGCTTTGAGCGGCGTGTGTGTGTGTGTTTATTGCGTGTGTTTGTGTATTCTGCAGCTGTTCGTCATATGTGTGTGAGCTCACAGGTTAGAATGTCTCTCATCAGCGGCTGCTCACTTAAAGGCCCCCCCCCCCCCACACACACACAGACGCACACACATACACACCCACACTCTCACACACACCCCCACACACACACACACACACATTCACACACATAAAATAGCCTGTGAGTTCTCCCAGTTCCTGAGTAAAAGTTGGTCTCAGCAGCTTGTTGAAGAGGTTAGTGCTGGTGAGCTCTTAGTGGTAGGATCAAATGCTTGGTGAACTTTTACCAGCTTCCTCCAGATGTGTCCCAGTCTGACAGGGATTTCTTTCTCTGAATGTCACGCTCTCCAGCTCCCTACTCAAAGAAAATAAAGTTTATAAATTACAGGTTTATTCTGGATTTGTTTGCTATTTTGTTCCTTAAATCTTGTTTGAGATTCATATTCTTGATGTCTTGTGTCATATTATTGTTGTTTTGTCATAACTTACTCTAAATAAAAACAAATCTTAAGGTAGTAAATACACCTTTATAATAGAGCGTCCCACTACGTTGTCGTGACAACGTCCAAAAACGGCCTGGTTCTTACTGAACAAGACTAAACGCCTAACCCACAACAAAGTCTTTGACCTTTGACCTGGTCCCGCCTACAGGACTATAGTCCAGAATGATCCTAAAAGGAATGTGACCTTTCCTCATGTCCACTGGGCTATTCTGACCCAGGAACAGACCAACAACACACACACACGCACACACACACAAACACACACATACAGACAAACACACAAATACAGACACCACCCCCGCACACACACTCACACACACACACAGACACCCCTCACACACACGCACACACACAAACACACACACACAGACACACACCCCCCCACACACACACACACACAGACACCCTCCGATCTCTCGATCTCTCATTATCACATTATTCTCTCCCCATCACACTCCCTCATCTTTGTCTGTCTCTCTCTCTTTCTCTCTCTCTTTCTCTCTCTCTCTCTCTCTCTCTGTCTCTCTCTCTCTCTCTCTACCTCCCACTCACTCTCTCTTCTTCTCTCTCTCTCTCTCTCTCTCTCTCTCTCTCTCTCCTTCTCTCTCTCTCTCTCTCTCTCTCTCTCTCTCTCTCTCTCTCTCTCTCTCTCTCTCTCTCTCTCTCTCTCTCCCTCTCTCTCTCTCTCTCTCTCTCTCCTCTCTCTCTCTCTCTCTCTCCTCTCTCTCTCTCTCTCTCTCTCTCTCTGTCACTCTCTCTCTCTCTACCTCTATTTCCTTCCCTCCCTCCAGCTCTCTCTCTCTCTCTCTCTCTCTCTCTCTCTCTCTCTTTCTCCCAGACACACATACACAAACAGAGAGCAGCAGGTAACTATCACCTTCCTTTTGATGTGCTTTGAACCCTGCAGGCACAGGTATCTCTCATTTCATCTCTGTATAAAATATCACTTTCTCTCTGACACACACATGATCTTACTTCACACACATACACACACACACACACACACCGTCCCTGAGAGTGAAGATGGCAGTATAAGATAGCGAGGATGCTGGGGTGTCTCCTTGTCTCCTACCCTGTCATTTAAATCCCTACCATTCCATGCTGTCGTTACCTGGGCGACCCCTGCTCCTCTGAACCTTCTGCTTGCTTGACACACACACACACAGAGAGAGAGAGAGAGAGAGAGAGAGAGAGAGAGAGAGAGAGAGAGAGAGAGAGAGAGAGAGAGAGAGAGAGAGAGAGAGAGAGAGGGAGGGAGCGATAGAGAGAGAGAGAGAGAGAGAGAGAGAGAGAGAGAGAGAGAGAGAGAGAGAGAGAGAGAGAGAGAGAGAGAGAGAGAGAGAGAGAGAGGGCTGAACAGGCTCGCCATCCTAACAAACCAATCAACTCCATTTCAATTCACAGGACACACTCCACTAACACATAGTATCCCAAATATACCATTAAACTACCACAGTCTCTTTTCAATATATCTGTCACAGTGCTAACATGCTAACTACATGTTCTATTATCAAAATGCATTCGATTATAAAACTACCACAGTCTCTTTTCAGTATATCTGTCACAGACTACCACAGGGCTAACTACATGTTTTATTTTCAAAATGCTTTAGATTATAAAACTACCATATCTTACCGGGAAAGTACAAGAAGCACTTCTGGTGAGTTGGGTTCTGGAGAGTACTTCCTACAGGGATAAACAGTCAATCATCTCTTCCACCTCCTCCTAGTCTTCCTCCTCTTCCTCTTCCTTCTCCTCCTCCAGCAGCCAGAGCCAGTAACTCTCCAGGAGTCCACTGGACACCTCCGAGTCAGTCTCTTTCCTCTCTCTGGACCTGTCCTATGAGACTGGAGGCTCGCCGTTTAGCGGTGACCAAGCCTTCCCCACCACAGCACTCCAACAGAGGCAGCAGCTTAGTGTGCGACACACACACACACACACACACACACACACGCAGGACCCGACAGCTCCTCAAAGCAAGCCAGCACTGAGGGGTAGAGATTCACAGAGAGAGAGAGACAGAGCGAGAGAGAGCTAGTCACAGAGGAAGAGAGAGAGAGAGAGCGAGGGACAGAGAGAGAGAGAGGTAGTCACAGAGGGAGAGAGAAAGAGGGAGAGCGACAGAGAGATATAAAGGTAGAAGAAATGGGAGGGGGTGTGATAGGTAAAAAAAAGTAAGAGAGCAGGGTTGGTAGAACAAATAGAAGGAGCGGTAAACACCGCCCTCTGCTGGACAAATGTATCATTACACAGAATTGATGCAACTCCAGTGCCCTAATCAATTACCTCGTCCACTATAAAATATATTAAAATTTAAAAACCTATGGTACAGAATGAACGAGTAACTCAAAAAATGCTTTTTTAATGTTTAATAACTGGGACGGATTGAGAAAATACACTAGTAGACTAATGTCCCCGCTGTATTAAGAAGGTATCAAGAGTGAGAGAAGAACAGTGTTCTGGTTTACTGCCTAAAACAACCAGCTAATGGAGGGCCTTCTCAAACAAAACAACAGGTCTATGTAGGAGAGAAGACAATATTTCTGCTTTGCCGTGCAAACATTTTTTATTTAAATGAAAGGTAACATTTAAAAAAAAAGGAATATATATATCAAAAAAAGCTTAATATCAATAAAATATATAAATAAAATGTAGACAAAACAAAACAGTGGAATTTCCCCCAAAGATGATCTAATAAGTATAACAGTGGGATTCTCACAAAAAAACTATGAATCAACCCATCACCATACTACCTGTAATAACTACAGTTATAACACATCACCATACTACCTGTAATAACTACAGTTATAACACATCACCATACTACCTGTAATAACTACAGTTATAACACATCACCATGCTACCTGTAATAACTACAGTTATAACACATCACCATACTACCTGTAATAACTACAGTTATAACACATCACCATACTACCTGTAATAACTACAGTTATAACACATCACCATACTACCTGTAATAACTACAGTTATAACACATCACCATACTACCTGTAATAACTACAGTTATAACCCATCACCATACTACCTGTAATAACTACAGTTATAACACATCACCATACTACCTGTAATAACTACAGTTATAACACATCACCATACTACCTGTAATAACTACAGTTATAACACATCACCATACTACCTGTAATAACTACAGTTATAACCCATCACCATGCTACCTGTAATAACTACAGTTATAACCCATCACCATACTACCTGTAATAACTACAGTTATAACCCATCACCATACTACCTGTAATAACTACAGTTATAACCCATCACCATACTACCTGTAATAACTACAGTTATAACCCATCACCATACTACCTGTAATAACTACAGTTATAACACATCACCATACTACCTGTAATAACTACAGTTATAACCCATCACCATGCTACCTGTAATAACTACAGTTATAACCCATCACCATGCTACCTGTAATAACTACAGTTATAACACATCACCATACTACCTGTAATAACTACAGTTATAACCCATCACCATACTACCTGTAATAACTACAGTTATAACACATCACCATGCTACCTGTAATAACTACAGTTATAACACATCACCATGCTACCTGTAATAACTACAGTTATAACACATCACCATGCTACCTGTAATAACTACAGTTATAA
>JAPMUY010008123.1:0-12500 GCA_026901105.3 Galaxias olidus
GTGGCTGATCTACCCCCTAATACCTAGAACCCCTGCTGGGGGACGAGACGTCAGCCCCATTCCATCAAGCTTAACGCTGAGCCCTTCCTATCTGTGGAGTGTAAGCACTGCCTACCCACTCACTAGCCTCCTCTTCTTTCACCTGAAGCTGGTCACGTTTCAGTTGGGCCATTTTGAAAGCAAGAAGGCAGGAAAAAGTCACTTGGGTGGGATATGAACATGACTACGACGTACTATATGATTATTAATAAGCTGAAGTGAGTCCGCACGGGTAACATTGGTGCGTCAAAGAGGCGTCCCTTTCTTTTTTGATCCGTTCTAAAGCTGTCTCTGCTAGCGGGCTGCATCTCCAGGACCATGCATAGCTCCACCACGTCAGGAGTTATGCCCCACGGTAAATGAAAGAATAGAATGTCCCTTCATCTGGGAAACCCAGGCCCCGCACACGTACTCACATACACGCATATTTTCCTGGGACGAAACGCGGCCCTCGTGCCAAACCGTCTACTGGATATCACACTGGTGAGATCTAACAGCAAAGAAGACACTGAGTCCTTAATGGTTTCTCACCACCCCAGTTTGTCCCAGTGCAGTGTAACCACTGGGGGCGGGGAGGGGGTGGGGGGGACACACAACTGCAGTATGTCCGCAGGTACTGTATGCAATCATGATGCTAGCGAGACTTATTTTTTGCTATAAAATGTAACCCCCGTCTATTTCAATTCATAGGTACAGAGATACAGAGATGTTCAAATATAATCGAAAGCTTCCCCATTATGCATCTTTCAAAAGTATGTTTGTCATCATTGAGTTTTTTCAAGTCGACAAAAAGACAAAAGAAACACTCAGACACACATAAGGCATATTGACTTTTATTTCCCCTGCACCTACACATGTGAAAAACACAAACAAACAGAAACACAGAGCGCCACCATGCAGCCAGCCCCTCCAGTCTCCTCAGCCGGCCGTTTCAAACAGACACCTGGCGTGGCAGACGCTGTGAGAGAACAGCTTACCCAAAACCAAACGCCACAAGGTCAAACTGGGTTGACCTTACCACTGCTTGGTAAAACACCTGCCCCATACAATTTTGGCTTTGAGGCTTACAGGTTGCCCTTACTGCATAACAAACGTATCTTTTAACGACAGATGGCATAGATTATGAGACTCAAGACTTTGATATGGGCACGTGTGCTCTCCCTTCTGTTCTCGGTGATGGACTCACCAGGAGAGATGAGCGTACAGAGGACGGTAACAGCAGGCCAGGGGGGGAAGTCTAGTCAGACATGCACAACATGCAGCTATGGGGCTCGTGCAGGACAACTATGTTCATCATATCAAGAGATACGTCACACTGGATACGCTGCACTGATCAAAAATAAACTGTCCTTATTTAAATGCTACATATATTTTCTCTTAATTACACTTTTTTTTTCTTCTCTTTTGAGTAAAGTGGAACGTACATCACCTATAATCGTCTACAAGAGCTTGGGATGCAAAATCAAAGGCAACGTAGAGAACAAAGACAGAAATTCACAGCATAACAATTACAAATACTTATTCTCTGTCAAACATTATGATATGTTTGATATCACTATACAAAAACAAGCACATAAATATTGGCAGAAATAAATAGCACTGTAAATAACTCTTGTCACACAGGCAAAGCTACATCTTCGAGAGTGCAAAAACCATTCCATCCTACACCCAACAGTTACATACTGGGTAACGCTTTGTGTTGGAAACCCTGTAGAAGCATACAGGCCAGTTGCACAACATTTCTCCAGAAGGACCAATGACAATGTTGTAACACAAGAGGGAGACATTGCTGAGGATCCTTTGCTTGATCGCTATAACTCTACTTTGGATGCTCGCATGCTACTTTATATGTACTATTTTTTTTTCTAAAATAAGAAATCTGAATAAACTATATCAGAGAAATGATTAAAGCAAGGCAATTTACAGATCTCCTTCATTAACCTATGACACATAGGGGCACTTCCAATAACTTCAATTTGATTGGCAATACGGGGGAAATCAGTCTAAAGAAAAAGGCACCGTACAGGTTTTAACTTTCGTCATTCATGTGGACATACAAAAGACAGAAGCTCTGGGCTTCATAGAAAGTATTCACTGAAAGGGGAGTAGCCAACTAAAAGAATATTATTTATTTAATTTAAAGTATATTGAATATTAGCTAATTCGAGGAAAATATTCAATACTATATAGTTTTTTTGGGAGGGGAAAGCAGACTCGATAAACCTTTGTTCATCACTTCATTCTATTCCAGAAGAGGCTTAGGGAGCCAGGCCGGGCCAGCGTGAAGTGTTCAAAATGGAGAGTCCAGAGTTAGAGGTCAGTGGTTAATTGAGGATAAAGGCCATATCAGCACTCACACTCACGACAGAATCATGCCATTACCATGAGGAATGAATGCATGGGGGGGGGGGGGGGGGGGGACAACTTGCTCCAGCACATGGCACAGAACCGCACAGGCAGCGAAGCACGGACAACAGCGTAGAGACTCCAAAAGATCAGACACACCGACTGTACATGCTACATTCCATGTCTTTTGTTTTTTATTCTTTTCGATACACGTCTTTGAAATGTCCTGGGCCTCCTTCCACTCGGGTTCGGTCATGCGTTACGCACGGCGACGTGCCATTTTCCTTTCTAGCCTTCTCTTAAAGGATGCAAAGGCATTCCCGCCGGCCCTCCCTTCTAACCATCGGTCCACCGCCTTTTAACTTCTTCCCGTATAATTGCTCTCCGAGTTCCCACTCAAACTCCGTTTGGCGCTGTGCGTGGCGGTCGACCACCAAGCCCCTGTCACGGGATCAACTCCCTCCCCCTCTCTCAAGCTCTAGCCCCCACCTAAAAATGGTCTCCCTCTCACTCGTCCATGGATGTGATTATGCAGGCGTGTTTCCCTCACAAGGAGGTGCAGGCCAGGGTTTTCCAGGCTCCCGTTGGCCACGGGAGCTGTCAGTCAGGCCGTGAGGCGGGGTTCGATCTTTAGAGAGAGGTCGTACAGAGTGTCTTCATCCATAATCAGCGTCTTGTCCAGCAGGTACTGGGTCACCTGCAGCGGGCAGGGAGGGAAAAGGTGGACCTTAATATTTACCTCTGTGTCTGAATGATTACAGGGGCCTCCTAAAGCACGGTGTCTCGTACACTAAACAAGCTGTACTGGCGAGAGAGAAACAGAGAGAAGAAGGCAAGAGAAAGAGGAGGAGGAGGAGAGCCGTGAGAGGATACCTTGGGCTGGTGCTCTATCCTGTAGGGGCTCTGCTGGAACTGTCGGATCTCTCTGATGATGTGGGAGATCTGAGGAACAGCAGGAGCCTCTTAATAACTAATGCATCGCTATGGAAACCCAGGCAACAAAATTGTGTGTATGTGTGTGTGTGTGTGTGTGTGTGTGTGTGTGTGAGCTTTGTGTGTGTGTGTGTGTGTGTGTGTGTGTGTGTGTGTGTGTGTGTGTGTGTGTGTGTGTGTGTGTGTGTGTGTGTGTGTGTGTGTATTACCATCCTCATCTTGGAGAAGTTGACAAGTCCCTCCTCAGTGAAGTTGGGTGTTCCCTCTTCGATGAAAGCCAGGTCGGTAAGGTACATTCCCAGGTAAGGCACACTGGGAGGGTTACAACTGTAGCGGGGGCACAGGGTTTAGTTTTAGCGTGCACAGAAAAATGGAGGTAGCAATACTGTAGTAGAAAATAACAAGCATCATCATAACATGTTTTTTTTTGTTTTCTTACGGTACAGGGCATATTGTATTGTAAATAAAAGTGTTATTTCAGTCCCACTTTTTGAGGGTCTCTCTTAAGTTTTTGAAGCGTCCTTCTGAGGACACGGTCTTTTGCAGTTTATCCATCAGGGCTTTGCTCTGAAAAAAATAGACCCAAACTCAGATGTTACTCTAAAGTCAACACTGCAGTCCACATCATATCCTTCTGTTATGGCATGTCGCTCACCTGTTTGCTGATCTTGGCCCAGGTCTTCTTCAGCCTGTAGATGGCGCTGCGGTTGAGCGCCGAGGTGATCTCCAGCACGCCGTTGTAGTTGTTGAGGCAGCGGCAGATGTCGGCCACGGCCACCCACTTCTCTATGGAGTTGGCCCGGGAGCCCACGTCCGTGTGGGTCATGATCTGGGAGGCCACCAGGTTACTCATCTACGGCAGAGGGAGGAGGGGAGCAAACGGTACACAGGGAATTAAGGGGGGAAAAGGTATTTTTTAGCACGTTCAAATGACTTGCTGATACAGAAGCAACTTGGCAATGCTTCCCCTCTGTGTGATAAAGAAGACACTGTACTGATTGGATGGAGGGCAGGGGCGGCCGCTCACAGACTCCCACTGCACTCACGTCGTTGAAGTGCTGGCTGGTTTTCATGATGAAGGGCGTCCTCTCGTTCTTGTCCACCTTCATCCAGCCCTGACCGAGGAACTCCCTGAGAGACAAACCACACCAAACCTTTAAATAATCCTAAGAGGACAGAGCACGATCACCGTGATGTATCCGATGAGATCGGGGTGAGCGAGGGGGACCCGGGCAGGGACGTACTCGTAGGGGATGCTCCTGAAGACAATGTGGTCCAGGAGGGTGATCTGCTCCGCCAGCTCCATGGCAGACAGGGACTCAAAGCACTCGGCCTTGGGGCACTCGGCCTGCGATCACCCCGACACACACAGATGCGATCAGAACCACGGGCACGACAGGGGATATAAATACCAATAGAGAAACATGACGAACACAGCATGTGACAGCCCCCTAAAAACCCTCCTTTCGAGGGGGGGGTAGAAGGCTTATTTACGCCATTCTCTCTCTGAGCAGAGTAAACACACCAAGGAAATATACAGTAGAATGAGCCGTGTACACACACAGACACGTATGTGTATTGACAAACACGGGAGACGACGTGCGTGTGCATGAGAGGTGAACCAAACGATACCGTAATTAACTGGAGCCAATTAGTCATGTGCCTGTCGGGCAGGACTGAGCTCTCAGCTCTCATTATTCTCTAGTCACAACCAAACAAGGTGAGGACTCCTAATTAACCACAGAATAATATATATGCATGCTCTGAGGCTGGGATATGGTGTGAGTAACTCACACTGTGTGTGTGTGTGTGTGTGTGTGTGTGTGTGTGTGTGTGTGTGTGTGTGTGTGTGTGTGTGTGTGTGTGTGTGTGTGTGTGTGTCTGTGTGTGTGTGTGTGTGTGTGTGTGTTGGTGTGGGTGTTATGTAAGCACTTTTTAACTCGCTTAACAAAAGGTTATCTTAAATTAAGGTTTATTATTATTATTGTTATTATTATATGCATTTTGTGTGCTACTGTGTGTGTGTCAGCAGGAACGTTCTGGCGACAACACACGTGATAGACATCTGAGAGAAAGAAATGTCAAAGGTGGATTGTGGATAATGTAGTTTTCTTACCATCTGTAGGATGTCTTCTATCCGCAGCATGGCATCTTCCTGCTCGTCCTGCGAAAGGCCACTGGGAGGAGAAAAATATGCTGGGTTGAATACGACCTGTCCGCAGTGTCAACCTGTACGAGCTTTGCATGACAGTGGAGAGCCCACCTTCTATGGACAGGTAGTGCACGATGTGTGTAAATCTATGCGTGAGCTTGTGCCTCAGATCCCTGAAATCAATTGTTGACCACATGGAGACTCTGTGCAGGGAAAGTCACGCGGGCCAGGGCAGTACCTTAGTATGTTGGCTGTGGCCTTCCTCTCCTGGGGCAGCAGGTCTGGATCTCTGAGCACCTCCTCCAGGAGACAGATCACGCCCATCTTCAACTCCCCGTTCATCTCAAAGTCCTTCACACACACACACACACACACACACACACACACACACACACACACAGACGTGCACATACACACAGACGTGCACATACACACAATCACACAAAAAAAGAGTGTGGGGTTGGAGGGGCGTGAAAGAAACCTTTTAGAGGGCGGAGAGACGGACAGTGAGACAGGCACTGCAGACAGGGAGAATACTAATACTGTATCAAACAACATGTTGCACTCCTTTCACCTGCTCCCAGCCACCTTCCAGCAACCCCTCCTCCTCCTTCACTCTGCTCCAACTCGCTCAAAGGTCAGTTTTAATAGGATTTGCACATCGGTTTTTGTGTTGACGTGTGTGTGTGTGTGTGTGTGTGTGTGTGTGTGTGTGTTTGCATGTGCATGTGCTGTGTGCTAATGAGCTCTCTGGAAGCCGAGAAGTTTGGCACTGTTGCAGAACAAAGTACATAAAGCAGATCAGTGCAATTAGACCAGAAGGGCCTTTTTTCAGAGTCAAGCACATACCCCCACGGCCATTTTAGGGGGACTACAGTGCGGTTTCACCAATTAGGATCGCAAAAAGGAAAAGTGAGTGGGTGAGTGTGTGTGCGTGGGAGCTGTGACGTAGGGGAGGGGCCTGCAAAGCACGCACTGCAGGGGGGCCCTCATCTGTTGGGGCCCCTAACATTGGATACTATATATATATATATATATATATATATATATATATATATATATATATATATTTATTTATTTATTTATTTATTAACCACAGAATCAAAGGAACTCAGAGTACGCTGTTGGCTTGGCCTTAGGTTTATTTGTGTGTGTTTTCTCTGCTTGTCTATGCATGGACAATCCATTAGAGATGTGTCTGTTCTGTCATGGCGACCAGAACATTTGTCTCAGCCAGATTGAGCGGTTACAGTTTGCTTGTGCCCGTAGCCATGGTATCGATTGTTTTTGGCTGTATGTGGGTTAGCGCTACATGGTGTGTGTGATTGCCTTTACTCCAAGATGAGAAATCAGAAGATGACATTAACTACTTACAGCTAGCTTAACGAGCTTGCAATATACATTGCATATTGATCAGGACAGGATTTTATGGCACGGCACTGTGTGTGAGTGTGTGTTTGTGTGTTTCTCCGCCATGCTTGTGTAGAAAGAATGGGTAGAGTAGAAAAAGAGTTGATAGTAGAGGGACATCAGATAGGCCTACATTGACAGTAGATCTTTGCACCCTGTAAACCGACACTGACACAAACACATACACCGTCAGAGACACAGACAGAGACACAGACAGAGACACAGACAGAGACAGAGACAGAGATAGAGCCACAGAGACACAGACTCACACAGACAGAGACACAGACGGAGACACAGACGGAGACAGAGACAGAGACAGAGACAGAGATAGAGCCACAGAGACACAGACTCACACAGACAGAGACACAGACGGAGACAGAGACAGAGACACAGACAGAGATAGAGCCACAGACACAGAGACAGAGACAGACTCACACAGACAGAGAGAAGGACAGAGACAGAGTCAGAGACAGAGACAGAAACACAGAGATAGACACAGACACAGACACAGTGACACAGACTCCCACAGACAGAGACAGGGACAAAGACAGAGACAGAGACACAGACAGAGACAGAGACACAGACAGAGATAGACACAGACACAGTGACACAGACTCCCACAGACAGAGACAGGGACAGAGACAGAGACAGAGACACAGACAGAGACAGAGACACAGACAGAGATAGACACAGACACAGTGACACAGACTCACACAGACAGAGACAGGGACAAAGACAGAGACAGAGACACAGACAGAGACAGAGACACAGACAGAGATAGACACAGACACAGTGACACAGACTCCCACAGACAGAGACAGGGACAAAGACAGAGACAGAGACAGAGACAGAGACAGAGACACAGACAGAGATAGACACAGACACAGAGACACAGACTCCCACAGACAGAGACAGGGACAGAGACAGAGACATGATGAGGGTGCTGGTGCTGACCTGGGAGTGTTTGGAGACCCAGTGTCGGAGCACATTGAGGACTCTGTTAGTAGCAGCTCTGCGGATGATGAACTCCTTGTCACACGTCCTCTCTGAGTTAGTGAACACTGCAGGGGAAGGAGACACAGTGTGTGTGGGAATGGATGGTGTGTGTGTGTGTGTGTGTGTGTGTGTGTGTGTGTGTGTGTGTGTGTGTGTGTGTGTGTGTGTGTGTGTGTGTGTGTGTGTGTGTGTGTGTGTGACAGCGTGTAGATGAATGGGAATGAGTGTGAATGAACCGGTGGGCGTATGAATGAATCTGTGTGTAAATGAGTGTGTGAGTGTGTGTGCGTGTGTGTGTGCGTGCGTGTGTGTGTGTGTGTGTGCGTGTGTGTGTGAGCTCACGGACCTGGTGGCGAGCCGTGACCCGCTGCGGCGGTGGCGATAGCGAAGGCTGAGGCTGGAGACACGGCACAGCGGGAGTTCTCCCCAGACTGAACTACACACACAGAGAGAGATGAGTGGAGGGGGGGGGGGGGGGTCACTACCATGTAGATCATCAGCACGGTGTCATCATGGCTGCCGCGGCGGCCATCGTCATTGGAGTTATTATCGTCCCCATCACCCTGCTACTCTTCATCCTCACCATCACCATCATCGCCATTGTCATAAACGTAATTGCCATCGTCCCCGCGCTGCATCGATAACAATCATAATAGTAATTGATAGCGTTTGCTATAGCGCTTTCCTAGACACCCAAAGCGCCTCCAACAAGTATTATCGTCATCATCATCATTTGGTTTTCTCATCTTTTTCATCTCATTAGCAACAAAAAACCAAAGTAACACTAACGCTGCGTCTCCACCAGTGCCAGACATGTTACACTCCCCTAGTAACAGTCAGCACTCACTCTGCTGCTGTGGGTGCAGCGTGTGAGTGTGTACCGGTAAGTAGGCCTAGTAACACCGCAACGTCTTCCAGCTGCCAGGGGTGTCATCATAGTGTACGTCTCAACTGGGAAATTGTTCAAGGAAAATTGTTTAAAAAGACACACGCACACGCGCACACACACACACAGACACACACACACACACACACACACACTGGGGTCTTTGTGTGCTGGAGTGGGTGTTTCGGGGGACTGCCTTTGAAAAAGCTGCTGCCCTGCACTCAGCCCCTGTAGCGTGCCCTGTCCAGAGGTGCAGCCCCACCCTGGAAATGACCCTGGTTCTAAGCTCCAGACTAGCATGTTTAGTCATCTACACACACACACACACACACACACACACACACACACACACACACACAGAGTGTTACCTCCAGGCTGTCGGTAGCGTAGGTGTCGGGGGGTGGAGGGGGAGCGGCAGGGGGACATCTCTCCTGGATCACTGCCCTGGGGAGACTCTGGGATGATCTTCTCCAAGGAGACAGACTCCAACACCGCTACATAGCAACACACACACACACACACACACACACGGGGCACGTGAGGCATCTCAGATTCAATGTAAACAGAGGACAAAGGTTAGGAGGAGGCTCAGAGATGCGGTGAGTATATTAAGGGCCAGTCCCTGTTTGGAGAGCCAGAGCACTGCGGTCCTCCCTCTCCAGGCTGACCTGAGCTGAACAACCTTCCTCTCCGGCCAACCATGTCCAACGGAAAGACCTCCATGTTCACACGGTCTTCCTGTCTACAAAGTCACGCTATTGGTACGAGTCATGCAGCCAGAGGAGAGGAGGCCCTGGCCATGCAATTCGGTAGCTGCACTCCAGCAGAGGTCTAAGTCCCACTACAGAGAGCCACAGACTCCAGCAGAGGTCTAAGTCCCTCTACAGAGAGCCACGGAGTCCAGCAGAGGTCTAAGTCCCTCTACAGAGAGCCAAAGAGTCCAGCAGAGGTCTAAGTCCCTCTACAGAGACCCAAAGAGTCCAGCAGAGGTCTAAGTCCCTCTACAGAGAGCCACAGTCGCATGGCTGTAAAGAAGAAGCAAGGTTTCCTACGGGGGAACAAGAGGCTGAGATGATCACTCAGAGAGAGGACTCACTTTGTGACACTCTGTCATGGGAACATACGCTGTGGCCTGACACTGGCTGAGAGTGGAGACACAATCCCACAGAGAGAGGAGAAGAGAGAAAGAGAGAAAGAGAGGAGAAAGAGAGAGAGAGAGAGAGAGAGAGAGAGAGAGAGAGAGAGAGAGAGAGAGAGAGAAGGTGAGGGAGAGAGGGCGGAAGGAGAGGGAGAGAGAGAAGGTGAGGGAGAGAGCGACAACAAGAGGAAGAGAGAGAAAGAGAGAAATGAAGAGGGGTAGGAGAGAAGGGAGACATAAGAGAGAAAGATAAGAGGGAAGTGAGAGAGAAAGAAAGAGAGAGAGAGAAAAGAGAAAGAGGAAGGAAGGAAGCGTGATAAAAACGAAAGAACCATCAGGAGTACGGAGAGGGAGATGGAAGGAGGGAGCGACCCGGGTAAACAGAGGGGGTTAGGAGAGAACGGCTTGCTGGTGTGAGAGAGCTAATGACCCCCCCTCCTCAACCCCCTACATCACCTCCCCCATGACTCGCTGTGAGATGGGATGGCAGCAGCTGTCACACACCCACCCACCCTCCTACACGCACACACACACAACACACACACACACACACACACACACACACACACGCATACACCCGCTGGACTAATGAGGGTATAACCACAGCCTGTCCCTGCTTTGCGGCTCTAAACAGCCTGTTGTGGACCTGCTCTGAGCAGCCTATTAACAACCCCATTAGACCATCAGAGGATCAGCGTAGGGAAGACATCGGGGCCGACTCCCAGTGAAGCCGAGACGAGATGAGGGAGAGGAAAACCACTTGGTGCTCCTGAGGGGCCGTTGGAGAAGGGCCGCTTCACACTGTGTTCCACTGATAGACAATTAGACCTGGAGCTTCAACTCCAGGCAGGTGGGAGGGGTGGGATTATTACGTACAATGCACACCAAAAGCGGCGTCCTCCGGCAAGTCACCGCTCACCATTCGTTTTCAATGGTGGGGCACGCTGGGAAGGCGGCCGTCATCTGGAGACCGGCGGCGAAGCGAGCCAGAGCGAAGGAGCGGTTGGAAAGGTCACCAAAAGTTCAAATTTTCTCAACTTTATGCAAATTCCAAGCGAGGTTCGCTAGGCGTTAACCAATCAGGTACCAGTAGTCTTTTCGCTCTTCCCCTGCACATGAACCAACCCGGTACACAAAGACAACAACACGACAGCATGGAGGAAAATCTTATTATGGCGGTGTCTCAATTCCCTGTTCTGTTAATGTCATGTAATAATAAATATGACCCTTATCATAGAGTTCATCTAAACTGGACAAAAAAAGACATAGAACTTTGTCATTTTTGCTGCTGCCTGTCAAACTAATCAGAAACGCCCACTCGCTCGCAGTCTGGTGGACGAGGCAATGCGATTGGGGTGAACCAAGCGGGAACTCGCGAGCTCGCTGCTTTTGGTGTGCATTCTACGTTATTGTTATTATTATTATTATTATACACTCTCACACTGAGATGGTGGTGTGTGTGCGTGCGTGCGTTCGTGCGTGTGTGTGCGTGAGCATGCAGAGAGGGGGAACCCTTACACCGGCGTATGCTCCGCCTCAGCTTCCCGCAGAAGGCGTCGACGCGGGGCAGCTCCTCGCCCTCCAGGATGGGAGAGGGGCTCTGGTCGGGGGAGCAGGGCAGGGGCGGCGGCGTCACCTGCTCCTGGGCGGGAGGGGGCGAGGTGGAGGAGGGCGGGGGCGAGGAGGTGGCCGGGGGGGCCGGGGCGAGCGGCGTGTGGGCCGAGGTGGGGCTGCTGGCGGCCGAGCGGGAGTGGGGGGGCACGGGCCCGTAGACGGGGCTGCTGAGGTCCAGGCCCGCCAGCCGCCCGCTCACGGGGGAGTGGAGGGAGAGCTTGCGCACGCGCACCGGCGAGGAGGAGCGCGAGGCCAGCGTGAGCGGCGGCGGCGAGGAGAACTTGCGGCGGAGGCGGGGAGACTTGTCGTTGGCGAGCTCCCCGCTCCGGTTGTTCTGGCTGGTGGCGAAGAACAGCTCCAGAGACCTGAGGGGACACACACACACACACACACAGAGAGAGAGAGAGAGCGGTGACAGACCATAATAACAACCAGCCAGGGGACACGATCGACGAGGGGCCGGCGGACGACAAAGGAAGAGGAGCCATAGGAGCGTTCTACAGAGGATCACCATGGCTGTGTGTGTGTGTGTGGCATAGCAGTGCATCTACAAGTGCATTAGGGGGAGCAGCTGTCCGGGAAAACATCTTTCTGTATTCACAGGAATTCTCCATAAGAGGAGGGCTCATGCGTACGTTAACAGGACCGCCTATACACACACAGACCTGTCATTTAAAGAAAATAGGGAAACAAATTGTCCCCTGTCTGGAACGGAAAGAGAAGGAAGGAAGGGAAATTCGAGAGAAGGAAGATCAGATGAAAAAAAATTAAAAAACGAGGGACAAGCCAGAGAGAAAACCATGGGAACGGGAATCTGAGCGCTCTGTGACCTTGAAGTCCTCTCCGAGGCTGGCAGAGGAAACACAGGTCAAGGACGCTACGAGGAGGGAGAGAAAAGCACGAGGGAGGCAGAGCGACGCAGAGCTTTCTTTTTCTATAAGGGAGGACGGAGACATCCAAGGGGGCCTTGAAACGCGTCTGCGCAG
>JAPMUY010008123.1:15000-47500 GCA_026901105.3 Galaxias olidus
GTGAATGTCACCTGGCTTATGTCACTAGTCCAGGCAGCTTTCTCCTGGCGTGAGGGAGACAGCAGCACCACGGTGAAGGAGGGAGAGTCGGCCGGCTCCACCACCAGCTTAAAGTCTAACTGGCCAAAGACCTGGCCCCCGGCCTTAGCTACAGCAGGGAGAGAAAACCTTTTACAGTTTTTTTCAATTGCTAACAAGCATTGGTCAATACTGAAACTACTTTTTCAAAACTCTTCACACAGTCTGCATTACAAACATGCATCTCAGCTAAACAGTTCATCTCAACTCCAAAACTATTTCTCGCCAACAAAACACATCATACATGTCTCGAAATGAGCTCATTCATCCACAACACTGGCAACAAGTCTCACTCAGGAAGCAAACACTGTTACTCTTAGCACACTGAACTACAAAATACTAACAACAAAGAGCATTACATAAAAGACATTTTATCTTTAAAGTCTGAATGATTTGTTTTCAGATAAATCATTATTATTTATTATAGAATAAGATCTTTGCACTTTATTGAGTGTACTAAATTTTTGTATATTGAATCAAGAATGAATCAGCAATGCAGCAATTTGCTTCAGTTACGTTTATGTTTTCTGTATCTTTGCATAGTGATTTACAGTACTTCATGTATAACATATTCACTCCCTCTCTTCTGCATTTGGCCACGTTTTCATCAACATCACATCATGTGTCTTCTCTGATAATGCACCTTGGGAAGAATCTTTTAGAATGTCTGATCCAACCCTGTCAATAATTGCGACCCTTATCTCATCAGAGACGACAGTTCTTGGTCTTCCTCTTCTTCCTCTTCTCCCTCAACCTGCATCTCTTCTCTCTCCACCAACCTTTCCTCATTGTTCCATATTTCCAAAAAAGCCATTCAGATGCCATCCCCTTTTATCTGCTTGCTATGAGCAATGAGGCCAAACAATGGTCACCTGGGTAGGGTGTCAGCTGTAAACTGCACTCAGCTGTGTTTGGAATTATTATTATTTCATTTTATTGTCAATATTTTTATATTATTTTCTATAGATTTCAATTTGGCTGCAGCAGAAATGGAATTTTTTTTCATCATTCTGTTTTGATTGTGTTTTAAACTGTTTTGAACAAAGTGTCTTAGCATTTGAAAAATGTGCTGCAAAAGTATGGTGTTTTGTAGTTTGTGGACTCTGACTGAGAAAGGAGTTCATGAATTTCGGTGACTGTGGTCACTGAATGCATTTTGTGTGAAAGCAATGAAAAGTGATTCACAGTTTGCTCCACATAGACTTCTGTTTTGCTGGCTGTGTGAAGAGTTTTGACAATGTGACTTCAGTTTTGACCAATGTTTGTTAGCAATTGAAAAAAACTGTAACAGCATGTTCCAGACACACACACACACACACACACACACACACACACACACACACACACACACACACACACACACACACACACACTAAATTACATCGGAAGGGGTTAACGTGCCATGCCGCACATAGTCCATATTATTAGTCCCGTGACATAAGCGGGCCTGTGTGTGTGTGTGTGTGAAGGAAGGGGCATGTCACTCAAACAACCGTAAGAGAGGTTAATGGACGGGTGATGTCACCAGATCAGACCGTGGCATTTCAAAAGGACGGTCGTTTGATATTTAACGGGAAGTCATCTGTGGGCGCTTATCTTCTGATACCTAATTAACCTGCATGAGGAGAGGGACCTAATGAGCCCATCACAGCCCTTCTAACGCTGCACACACACATACACACACACACACACATGACGGCTTGAACGCACATACACACACACCACCACACACACACACACACACACACACACACACACACACACACCACATACATTCCCAGACAACGGCTAATGAAAAGGGCGTGCTTGTTAGTGTTTCTAATCTCCCATCACAACACAGCTCTCAGGACTAGGGGATAAGGTAATGAGGACATTCTCTGAGACAGTGGTGTGCGCACACACACACATTAACAGACACGTAGACACACACACACATTAACTCACCCTCTTCGTCGCTGGCATCTGGCTCCTCTATGAGAGTACAGTCTATCAGGGACAGGACTCCGCCTTGCTGCAAGAGTCATGAGAGTTTCACCAAACCAGACTCCAAATCAATGGCGTGTCTGTGACCAGGGACAGTGCAAGGCGGAGACAAGACGTGTGTGTGTGGGGGGGGGGGGAGGCCGTGCGACTCGCCTTCAGCAGGTGCAGCTTGCCTCCCGAGCTGCGCGTGCAGATCAGGAAGTGCTTGGTGAACAGGAAACACTGCCTCTCCCCTTCCTTCTTCAGCGAGAGGGAGCACAGGCGCACTTTGCTCAGCTTGCCCCGCTCCACTGACGGGAGCTGGATCAGGGAGCCTGGAGAGAGAGAGAGAGAGAGAGAGAGAGAGAGAGAGAGAGAGAGAGAGAGAGAGAGAGAGAGGAGAAGAAGAAAAGAAGAGGATGAGAGGAGGGGTTGACGCCGAGCCACAGCAGCGTCTCGGCGGCCGCGGTGGACTTGTCGGCCAGCCCGGGACCCACACTCACCCTGCCGGACAAAGGTCTGGCTGGTGTCCAGGAGGATGTCACAGCCCTCCACGATCATCCTCTCGATGGCCAGGTTCTTGCGGATGTTCTCCGTGTCACTCACCTCGTCGTGCATCACCCTGCGTTCACCAGGGGAGAGACACACGTCAACATCAATATCAATATCGTGGCCTGGAAGGATTTGGATTAGTTCATCCAATGAATCAATTGACCAAAGTTTTGAATATGGACCGCTCTGAGGGACACACACACCTGGAGAGCTCCTCCAGCTTGGACTTGGCAAACTCCAGGCTCTTGCGCTCCACATGCTCGTGGGGGGTGTGGGCCAGGAGCTCGTGCAGCGTGATGATGTAACGGGGGATCTGGGAGACGAGGTGGAGAGAGAGACGGGAGGGGAAAGGGTTAGAGTATTTTTGGTTTCCGCCACCCTGCTTTTTTGGTCCCGTGCATCGTCACCATGTGGGGTACCTGGAACATGGGGTAGGTGAGGAAGGTCTCCAGCATCCTGCCCTCGCAGGCCGCGTTGGACTCGTACTGCTTGAGCAGCTTGTCAAAGTCCCGGTTCTGCTTGCAGTTGGCCAGCACCTGCAGGCTGTACTGGTGGTTCCTCACAAACTCCTGGTAGATGTTCAGCATGGGCAGCAGGATGTCAAAGAGGTCGGCTGCACGGAGAGACAGGGGAGACGGGGGGGGGGGGGGGGGAGGCGGCGAGGGGGTGAGATCACAGGAGCGGGGAGCTTCCTCTGAAATCTCTCTCGCTCCCCTTCCCTTCTCTCTCTCTCTCTCTCTCTCTCTCTCTCTCGCTCTCTCTTTGATGGCGTCACTGATGCATCTACGTCTTTCCCTTTGAAACGTCCACCCTTTAGAAGTCAGTCTCCTTGGTGATGCGCTCAGCTCAAACCAGGACATCTGATTTTAGGAGGAGGGAATGACGGGACGCCTTTGTTTCAGGGCGAGCTATTGTCTGTCACTCGAGCGCCATGCAAGGGAGGAGATAGGGAAACAGCGAGACGCACAGAGAAGGTGTTTGTATAACTGCGTCTGTCTGTGAGCGTGTGTGTGTGTGCGCGTGTCGGTGAGCGACAGTGCGGTAAGACGTCAAGGCCGGTTGCTGAATGAGACGTGTGCGTCAGTGCTGAAGCCCTGGCCTTGGCGATGTGACTGCAGCTTACCCAGCACCAGAGTGGGCCAGTTAGCGATCCGCGCCTTCAAGCCCTGGTGGAAGATCTCGTGTAAAAACATGATGGTCTCGCTGAGGAGAGGGGAAACAAAATGAGGGCGTTAGAAGTCGTGCGCTCCCCCCTGAAACATAACACAATTCCACTGTCACAAAACGAGACAAACATTTCCAATTTCCTAAACGATACCCCAATCATCCCTCAGGCTCGGTTGAGAGTGATTGCCATGCTGCATAGATGAGAGGCTTAATGTGCTGGCTGGCTGGCTCGCTGAGCGTGTGTGTGTGTGTGTGTGTGTGTGTGTGTTCGTGTGTGTGTGTGTGTGTGTGTGTGTGTGTGTGTGTGTGTGTGTGTGTGTGTGTGTGTGTGTGTGTGGGTGTGTGAGGCTGACCTGTTCAGGAACACACTGCTGACGTCGTCGTGGCTGATAGGGGGTTTCTTGGAGCTGGCCGCCATGCGCAGGGGTCGGAGGAAGCAGTTGACCAGGATCGAGAGCTGGTGGACATACCTAGGGGGTCAAACGGAGAACGCTTAGACCAGCAGCCTTTAAAAACCCAAACAGAAACACAGAAGGAGCTGAACACAGAGGAGCTGAGGAGAAAGATTAGCTGTGTTAGTGTTGTTTGATACAGAGCAGCAGTGTCTGGGTAAGACCTTTAGAAGTCAGGTGTGACAGCTGTCCAGCCGAATGACCAATAAAGTCCACAGGAGCGGAGATTACTGACCTTTACTGTGTGAGCGAGTGTGTCTTTGGGTGTTTCTGTGTGTGTGTGTGTGTGTGTGTGTGTGTGTGTGTGTAAGAGAGAGAGAGAGAGAGTGAGAGAGAGAAAGAGAGAGAGAGAGAGAGAGAGAGAGAGACTGTACGAGTGTGTCTTTGAGTGTTTCTGTGTGTGTGTATGTGTGTGTGTGTGTGTGTGTGTGTGTGTGTGTGTGTGTGTGTGTGTGTGTGTGTGTGTGTGTGTGTGTGTGTGTGTGTGTGTGTGTGTGTGTGTGTGTGTGTGTAAGAGAGAGAGAAAGAGAGAGAGAGAGCGAGAGAGAGAGAGAGAGAGAGAGAGAGAGAGATGTGTGTGTGTGTGTGTGTGTGTGTGTGTGTGTGTGTGTGTGTGTGTGTGTGTGTGTGTGTGTGTGTGTGTGTGTGTGTGTGTGTGTGTGTGTGTGTGTGTGTGTGTGTGTGTGTGTTTGCAAGTGCAGGTGAAAGGTGCACAAACTCTGTCTCCGCCTCCACCATGTTGAAGACAATCTGGTTCCTCTTCCTCATGCTCTCGGCGTGGGGCGAACAGATATAGTCCTGCACGATGATCTTCCACTTCCTCCGGCACAGCCAGCCACGCATGAAGCTCTGCACCTAGAAAGGCCCCAGGGAGAGGTTAGAGATCGGGCGCACGCACACCCACACTCACATCTGCTGCCTCTCTGAGACAAAGTTAGTTAAGTTTGGACTGAGAAAAGGCGATGGAGGACACACAGTAGAGGATTGCATGACTAAGATGCTGAGGCACCTTTTTAATCTTCTTGATGTCAGGGTCTTCGTTCTCTTGGGGCACGTGGTAAGGACGCATTCTCTCCTTGGTTTTGTTCAGAGCAATGATCTTTAGGGGTAAGAGAGCACAACAGGGTGATTAGTGCCCTGATGTCCGTACCTGTGAGGGAACACACACACACACACACACACAGGAGGGACAAAAACAACTCGCTGTGTCAACAGTCTGTGTACGCAAGAAATGTTAACGTGAATGTTTGGCAACAACAGTTGTTTTTTGTTCCACTTTATCATTTTTTGAAATCATATTTTCAGTACAATTTGCATTTCCATTCTCATAACTAATTTGCAATAATATTTGCACAGAAAAGGGAGACCTGGTCTCATTCCAAATTGTTGTTATATTATATGACAAACATTATGGAGAAAATATTGAACTGTGGTGTATTGTCCAAATGGGAAGTCATATCCCAAAGCAAATTCAGTGGAATAGTCAAAATGATGAGCATTATCAAAATGGGTTGACTGTTGGGTGTAAGTGTTTCCCTATTTGACAGGCATCAGACTTCCTTTAACACCGTAGCTCTCACATGCTCAGTCACAGAGACACACACAGATCAAACACAGCCTTATCTGCCTGTGACACGCATAAGCAAATGAAGGCTGACGCAGGCTTGGCCTGGACAATGACAAAGCGTATACAACTGAGATTCATATCATCACTGAGCTGCATTGACCACTCTTTCAAACTGACCAATGGTCATTTTGCTCCGGTACACTTTTTATTTCAAAACCCGCTAGCAGTCTACTTTAATCATCTTTAGCCTGCAAACATTCTCTTCAATGTTTTTACCTCAGAAGCTGCTATCTAGAGGCACACGTTAGTATTGAAATATTGAATTTCTTCACATGGAAACCAAAATGATTCTAGGAATGAGAAACTTCACTTCAGCTTTCAGATACATCAACTTGAGCAAGCATGAGCAATAGGAAATCCCACCTACAGGGAGTGTGTCTCAAACACGCTAAACCAAACATAAGAAAGGTCTCTTTGGAATATGAAACCTGAAATAGAAACCTCATAACAGAGAGTAGAAATAGTGTGAGGTGAATTAAACATCCTCCACAACTTGTAACCAGGGTTTTATCTGTTTGCACTGGATTCTACCTGTGCTAAGCTGCTAATCAATAACAATAATGTGTCATCATGTACGCTAGCCTTAAATGTTGCACCTTAAAAGTCCCTACAACTCTTTTCTCCTCCCTTCAAACCAGCTCGCGGTCTCTGGGCCCGGAGCTTTCCACAGTGGGACAGATGTGCTGCTCCCAGCGCTATGTCTCCTCTCCTCCTTTAAACGGACGTGATCCATTGTCAGTCGGCGCGGTGCGCTTGCTTATTCATGAGGTGGGATTAGCACTACAACCAGAGCGCGCTCAGACGGATGGCTCTGCTCACACACTGACACTACAGACCCATCCACCATCATTTATTCATGAGAAGCACCAATCAGAGGAGGGGGGGAGTGGGGGGGGGGGGGGTTGCGTAGATGTGGGCCAATACCTATCTGGCACTTGTAGCTTCATTAAAGCAACGCTCCACCAATGCTGGGCCCAGGGCGGTCTACCTCCAGCCGGTCCCAGGAGCGCTTTGAACACGGCTCCGTACGCCGCCGCCTCATACAAAAGGCATCGGAAACGCGCACGCGGTGTTGAAGAGAAGGAAAAACACACGATGACGTCCCTCTTGGTTGCAAGGTGACGGCTTCTCGTTCCATAATCAAACCACCTGTGCATTTCAAACCCAGGCCACGGTTCCCCTCTGTCCGTCCGTGAACACGCCAGCCTCTGCAAAGGTCCTCCCATCGCCTCCCATGTCTATTCCCACCGTATCTGGACGGAGACGCTACGTGGTGTTCTGGCGTCAGACCGTGGCCGGACCTCCGTGTGAGAAAGGAGCCGAGCGCGGACCCCCATAATGGACCGGAGGGGCTCCCAGATCCACCAGCCAACGTCGCACCAACACCAGCGGCCACGTAGCCGTCGATGTGGGTTAAACACCGTCTGCCGCTAAGCTTTTCCACGACTCACTTACCATTCGCTAACAGGATGATAGGAACCTGTAATGTAATCAACCTCCACCGGTCTGTCTGCTCCGTGTGTGTGTGGCAGAGGATTGTGTTGCGTGCATCATAAATCCTCATTTATTCAGACAAATGATGCTGTGGAGGTCAGCTTGGCATGAGAGAAAGAGAGAGTGAGTGAGTGAGTGAGTGAGTGAGTGAGTGAGTGAGTGAGAGAGAGAAACACAGAGAGCGATAAAGAGACAGAAAGAGAGAGCGACCGAGAGAATGAAACAGAGCGAGTGAGAGAGAAGGAGCGACAAAGAGAGAAAGAGAGGGAGAGAGAGTAGGAACCAGGGGTGGAGAGAGCCAGTGCCCTGCAGTGCGTGCATGTGGGCTTGGTGTATATAAGGTGATATGGTGCTAAGGTGCTAAGGTGGTTGGAGCCCCAGCGTGTAGAGTGAGATGAGTGATCCGACCGGCCAGCTGTTCGTGAGAGAGATGACAGGCTGTCCGTGGCGTGCAGCAGACCCCTTCACCTACACATTGCCCAGTGCCGCACTGAAGGGCCGCTGTTTTCCCCTGATACCTCCGGCGCTGCCTACAGGGCCCTCCAAACACAGCTCACATGCTCACATACACGCATGCTCGCCTGCATCAAGTATTGACCGGTGGCAACAGCAGGACACTGATCACTGAGTGTGAGCCGGCGTGTGTCCATGCCCGTGTGTGTGTATGTGTGTGTGTGTGCGTGTGTGTGTGTGTGTGTGTGTGTGTGTGTGTGTCCATGTCCGTGTGTGTGTGTGTGTGTGTGTCCATGTCCGTGTGTGTGTGTGTGTGTGTGTGTGTGTGTGTGTGTGTGTGTGTGTGCGTGTCTACGTCTGTGTGTGCTAATGACCGCAGCTTGTCAAACCAGAATTTGTCAATAAAGTGAGTGGATATGGCGTCTCCAAGGAGACAGGCGCAAGCTGAGTGAAATCAGAGCTGAAGGGAGGAGAGGAGCGCCGGCCCGACATGGTGGGAGGAGAGACAGGACGGCTGGCCATTGACAGGCGAGAGGAGACGGCCAGACAGCCAGCAGGCTCCCAGCAGAAGGGAGAGAGAGGGAAGAGAGAGGGCGGTGGGCTGGGAGGGAGTGGCTGACAGAGGGGGTGGGGGGCGAGGGGGACTGGGGGTGTTTACCTCTGCTTTGAGCCTCTCGATCTCCGTGTCCTGGTCCTCCAGCTGAGTGCGAAGCTGGTTGGCCGCCACCTTCTCCGTCTCCACGATCTGAACCAGGTGGATGTACTTCTGCATGAGCACCTCCCGCTCGATGATGATGTCCGAGTAACTAAGGGAGAACCAAACACCCACCACACACACACACACACACACACACACACACACACACAGGTCAGGTAGGCAGTCACTGGCCTTGCAGAACGGCACTGACGGTATTCCACAGCCTAGCGTGGGCACAAGCACACTCTGCATAGAGGAAGCCTATGAAGGGCAGTACCTGGCCTGCTGGATGGCCTCCACCCATTCGTCACACTCCACCTCCTCCTCGGTGCGCAGCTCCAGGGGCTTCTGGCCATCGTGACCAAACACTATGAGGAAGTAGTGCTGCGCAGAGACACCAGGAGAGACAGGGGACAGGGGTCAGTCAGCGAGTGAGTGAGTGAGTGAATGAGTGAGTGGGTGAGTGAGTGAGTGAGTGAGTGAGTGGGTGAGTCAGTCAATCAGTCGGTTAGTTAGTTAGTTAGTTAGTTAGTTAATTAGTTAGTTAGTTAGTTAGTTAGTTAGTTAGTTAGTTAGTTAGTTAGTTAGTTAGTTAGTTAGTTAGTTAGTTAGTTAGATTAACAAGTCTACCCGGACATACTAACTAACTACGAATAGCCAGCATTTAATGTCGATATGCCAGAGAGATTTAGAAAGGAGTCCAACTCTGCTAGCTGTGGCACTGTGAGGAGTGATCAAGTGTTTTTAACAATATGATTCATCTTAAAATGGGAAAAAGGAGTGTGAGAGAGGACGCAGTGTGAGCTATAGGAATGAGACACAGCGGGGTTGTGCCGCACACACATCATCTGGTACCAAAGGCTGTCCGCCCCTCCCTCCTGCAGCCTGCCATGATCAGCCTCAATTAGCCAGCCTTCTGGTGTCATCCATTACTCTGGCTTTCTTTCTCCTACAGTGTTACCCAGGGCGACACACGGTTAGAAAACACACACACTCACCCACATATATCTCTCTCGCTCAATATAAATACATTGACACACACACACACATACACACACACACACACACACACACATACATACATTGACACATGGACACAGCAGTCTTTATGTTCCGTAAAAGAGGCTTTTATTCCACCAGTCATGTCCTGGGGCACTGGGTTAGCAGAAGAGCTGCTATTCTTAGTCAGGAATAACAGAGAAGACTGAGCTGTGTGTGGTGTCCTGCGCACATATTCTCGTTCTCTCCATCCTGCTCCGGCTCTTTCTTCTTCCTCCCACCTCTCTTGTCCTCCCCCTCTCTCGGCTCTTCACCTCTCCTCCCACTCTACCTCTCCTCCCCCATTTTTCCTACCAACATCTCTCTTTTTCTTGAAACCATTCGCCACTTTTTTACACCGCCCATCTTTGCCCTTCTTTTTAGTTGCCTTTATGTCTATCTTTATTCTTGCCAAGCGTTGTTTTATGCTTTTTTTTTCTCTCTTCCTTTTTCTATCCCGCCCCTTCCAGAGTGGAGAGGGGTCAGTGAACCGAGCCAAGCCCAGAGGAGAGCGCTTTGCCCTGGGGGAGATCAGTCTCGGGCATGGGCCTGGGCCTGGGACAGGGCTCGAGACAGACCGTACCACTACCCGAGCTAAGCCCCACCGTCTACCATCCATCCAGCCATCTACTGTACAACTGTCACTTTGTATTAGCGAACGGCTGCATGCTACTACATCAATAATAATCTGCATTTGGATATTGTATGTCATGAATACACATAGAGATGGAGAGAGAGAAATAGGTTACATAACATTTCTTAAGAGGGCACATTTCTAAACTGTGTCACACCACCTAACAAAAAGCATTTCCATGGCAACGGAATATTTAGTCCCCCTGCTATGTTGCTGCCGCCTTGTTTTCTGTTCTATTTCGATTCATTTACCGCCTTATCCTTCAAATAATTAGCTCTGCCTTTAGGAACTGGTTTGGCTTATTGAGAGCCACGGTGTACTGGTGTTTTGCTTTTCCATTTTATCGTGCTGTCCTTCAACGTTTTGTCTGATGTAGCTCCGCAAAAATAAGGATCAACAACATTCCGGCATTCTGGAGGGGAGAGTGACGTGCCCACAGAGAGTGAGAGCGGGGCTTCGACCATCCCTGCTCCAAGCACTGCTACATACAGTACAGTAGCCATTCAGGACCGGCGCTCCTCAGATCAGCCTGACTGTACCCTCCAGCCCCTCAGACGGGCCTTCAGTCAACTGTGAGACATTTCATTAGGAAAACAAAGAGTGTGAGTGTGTGAGCAAGATGAAGAGGGAGAGGGAGAAGGAGCGGGAGAGAGAGAGAGTGAAAGAGAAAGAGAGGGAGAGTGAGGCCAAGGAAGGGAAAATAAAGTTGATTCATTTAAACACAAGCCCCTTTTCTCTTCTGGCTGTGTTGCTAAAGACTATTGCTCTCCTCACCTGAATAAATGACCTTGAGCGGAGGAACAATGACGTTTCAAAATGAGATTGACGCCAAGAGAAAAAAAAGGAGGCAAGCGGAGAATGGAAAGTGGAAGACATTCACAAGATTTCAAGGCAATCAGTACTCAGCAATACGCACACATTAAGTACCCCCCCCCCCCCTCCCTCCCCTCCACCCACACACACACTCACTACCCTGGCAAGTTGTTACAGCATGGCATTCATACTGCCAGGACTAGTGGTTCAATTCCCACCGGTGCCATCCAGAATCAAATGTGTGCATTAGTCCTACTGCAAAACGCTTTTGGATAAAATTGTCCATCAAATGGCATACTGAAAATAAAAAAGCAACGTGAATAATATGGGACGGTCATAGAACGTCTGAAAAGACGGACGATGACTGAAAGAGTTTAGGGCTGTCACTTATACAGGTTCTATTGCTTTTTTCCCATCCCTGGAGCGGTAAATGATCATGCAGGATCTAGCCATCCAGGGACACATCTGCTTAATGGTCGTTCCCATCCAGAGGGAGAGTCTTTTTTCTGTTTCTGTAGAGCGCTGTAGATCAGTTCGGCCTGTCCCGTTGTCACGCCTGCTCTACACGAGAACCGATATTTGCAGGAGATTAGCGATGTTGTACCTACAGTATGCCAATGACCTTTAGTCCTCTTTCCCTGTCTCACAATGGAGGCTATGTCATAGGTGTTGAGTTCCTTCTAGCTGCAGGGGGGAAAGTACTAACGACACTAAATCACAGACACACCGGATGTACCGGTGCGTGTGTGTGAGTGTGTGTTTTCACTGAAGTCATTATAATCCACAAACTAAAGGACTAAACATAATTAGCCAGCGAAAATCATTAAGATTAGTAATAGGTACCTGCTACTGCTGTGTGTACGTGTGCGTGTGTGTGTGTGTGTGTGTGTGTGTGTGTGTGTGTGTGTGTGTGTGTGCGCGCGCATGTGTGTGTGTGTGTGTGTGTGTGTGTGTGTGTGTGTGTGTGTGTGTGTGTGTGTGTGTGTGTGTGTGTGTGTGTGTGTGAAATGTATGTTTACACTGGAGGAGATAGTGTGGGGATAATAACAATAATACTTTCCACACCTCAGCAGGAAGTCAGTTCTTTTTATCAGTTAATGTTTGCTTTGTAACATTGAAGCCTATTAAAAGTAATTTTTTCTGCTAACCCTAACGATTCTATTCATAGTGATAACATGACAACATGTGAAAGGATTCCAGATATAACACACTAGCATTCAGCAGTTGGAATATTTAACGTGCAGACATACTACTGACAACATATGCACAATCTGAATCGGAGCCTGTTGCTTGTTTGTTAAAGCCATCGTTAAAGTAGGACTGCCCATAATCAGAGCTAGAACATAATTATTACAACAATAAAAGTCACTCATGGGGAGATGTGTTTTATTGAACAATGTGGCTCATGTTTTCCAGGCTTACACTCTTCTGGAGTATGCAGCTAAAAAAGCCCCCCCCCTCCCCCCCCAGACTTTAGCATGATACTCTAGTTCCCCTGTCTTTGTCTCTCCCTGAGGTTTTGTACATGTATGACATCGGCCTCTGTGCCATTGAGAATTGCACCCAGTCCATCCTTAGACTAATGCGTACCAGAACAGTGCAGCAGGCACAGCTTGGCCTTTAAGCGTAGGCCCTGTCCTAATGATGTGATCGGATCCTGTGACACCTGCGTAGTCCAGCCCACAACACACCCTGCTGCCCCCCCCCCCCCCCCCCCCCCGCTGCCCTGCTGCCCCCCCCCCCCCCCCCCCGCTGCCCTGCTGCCCCCCCCCCCCCCCCCGCTGCCCTGCCCCCCCCCCCCGCTGCCCTGCTGCCCCCCCCCCCCCCCCCCCCCCCACTGCTCCCCATGCCATCCACTCTATATTCATATACATACATCCTGGCCCATGCTGTGCGCCACAGCAGAGTATGTTCTGCACACACATGCACATACACACACACAGACACACACACACACACACACACACACACACACAGGGATGCACAGGGATGGGTTATGTGCATGCTGGCCCTCAATTAGGGATTAGTTAGATGTCTTTGTGTGTTGGGAGATCCCCACTGTAACAATCAACAAATAAACAATTTGCACTTTTTCTCTCTCGCTGTCTTACTATCTCTCAGTCTGTCTCTCTCTCTCTCTCTCTCTCTGTCTCTCTCTCTCTCTCTCCCCCCCCGCCCCTCTCTCTCACTGTTGCACATACGTAAATATACGCATCACTAGAATGGTTGCATGTGATCTTTGCGTTCCATTATACCTTGTGGAAAGTAGGATCACGTCACTCAGATTGTCACCTAAAGCACAGTACGACATACACAGGCTGTGAATGAACATGCTAATCCTAGCTGTCGGCAACAAAATGTGATATGATAAGTACCTAACCAGGGGCTAGCCATGGGCAATCAGCTGTTAAGTCTGTAAGTCTATTTGTACTAGCTTTAATTCTATAGTGCATTTCAACACAAATGTAATACAATAATGGGTTAAGTCTATGAATTTATGTGAACTTTAAAAGTAAGGCTTTATTGCAATGAGTAAACTATCGTGTTTATTATGCAGTTCAGTCTGACAAAAACCCTAATGGTTGCATTTTTCAAGGTCTAGAAGCCCTAATTCTTACAAGACAACAAGCAGAGTCCCAGTTGCTGAAAGAGGAAGAGATCGCAGCTCAGCAACCCCAGGGCAGTTTATTCCTTGTTGTTTCGAGTTAAAAGAAAGCAACAAAAAAGGCAAAAACTGCAGGGGGCTCATAATGAGAGCTAATTGAACACACACCCTCCACGAACAAAACTCTTACCACCTGACTGCACAACATTACCCAAGATCACAGTCACCGACAGTAATGAGACAGTTAGACAATGTTCATAGCCATCACAAATACATGACACACACACACACATACACACACACACACACACACACAGCGAGAGAGAGATAGAGAGAGAGAGAGAGAGAGAGAGAGAGAGAGAGAGAGAGAGAGAGAGAGAGAGAGGGAGAGAGAGAGTTTATACAGGCTAAGGCAAAAATAAAGAGCAGTAATAGAAGCAAGCTACATGGAGAGAGTGTGTAATTCATCTCCTGGGTTCACCCCAGTCTGCGTCACAGAATCACACCCACTCCTCCCTCTTCATGGGAGCAAGCAGATTATGATTCCTGGGCAGTTCTGTCACTTATGGGCTCTTATCAGAGTCATTTAATGGGATCAATAGTTAAGGGGAAGGGGGGGGGGGGGGGGGGGGTGATTGTAAGCCCAGCCAAATCTGCAAACCTTGCACATACACACACACATTGAGCTGATGTAACGCCACTGTCGCTGTGGAAACCATTCAGACTCGTTTGAGTGCTCTCCACATTGTATGAAGGGTTTGCGTCTATGTCTATTTGAGTGTGTGAGAAGAAGAGAGGGAGAGAAAGATTGAGAGAGAAAGAGAGAGAGTGAGATGGAGAGAGAGAAACACAGAGAGTGAAAGATTGAGAGAGAGAGAGAGAGAGAGAGAGAGAGAGAGAGAGAGAGAGAGAGAGAGAGAGAGAGAGAGAGAAAGAGAGAGAGTGAGATAGAGAGAGAAAGACAGAGATAGAGAGAGAGGCGTGTTACATGTGTGGGTGTAGTGTGGCTCTATGTGGGGGTGGGATACTGCAGGTGGCTGGCAAGCACCCTCCGCAGCACGAAGAGACAGAGAGCAGTGGGAGAGGGTGGGAGAGGGTGGGTGAGCAGGCCTCGGCATCTCCTCCGTCTCCTCCGTGTTTGTCCGTTACACTCAGCGTGTCCGCCAAAACCCTACCCAGAAAAAGCCCCCCCTCCCCTCCCTCCCTCCCCAAAACCAGTGTGCTTTCTAAAATCCTTGGCTCCTGGTTGATCACATTAGAGTATGCACGGTGTGTACGGTTTGGCCACTCTAACGAGATGCAATGAGGTCTAACAATATCTCTAACGAGCCCCGGTGGCACGGATTTCTTTTGTGTTGGGTGCGAGCATACGGGGCCGTCCAGTTGCATAGTAACACAAGCCCGAGACAAAGTAGAACTAGCAGATGACGTGATTAAAAGTTATCATGATGAACCAACACTTCTGGAGAGAGAGAGAAACTGATGCAGCATTGCATACTAATAACTATGCTAAAATCTTAACTTGGTAAAGACTCACTGCTCGAACCAGTGGGAAGTTAAGAATAATAGGTCTATTGTGTAGTAGCCATATACAGTATTCTGTATTTGAGCCATGGCGTTTAATGTTGTGGTGTTTGTTATTGGTTTGTGACAGCCATGTTGCCTGTGGACACATCAAAGGTGCATGGTCTATTGAAGCTCCTCTCTGCATAGCTTTAAAGTACAGTGTATGCAGTGTGGAACGGGGGATGGGTGCACATGATGATAAAGGTTGATAAAGGAAAAATGCCTCTGAGTTTGCTCATGAACACACTCAAAAAGGACTATTGACCTGGGATCACAAAACCAAACAATCCCAAAGAGGATAACCTGAGGTTCCAACAGAACGGCACTCCCTGCTCCAAAAAGATTGCCAACAGTGGGGCATGGATGTCCCTGTCACATCCCCTCGCCTCATAAGCATTGTTCTTCACTCAATTTGTTTTATTATCAACCTGACTGCTCCCCGTTCTATAACTGCATTTGAAAGAGCAGCATACATGCTGTACTTTATACTTAACACATACATTTTCAGGCAATATTGCGATCAGTATTGCCGTCTATCTATAGTAGTTATGAGCTGAATACAAAAGAAAAGCGTAAATTCTAGAATGCGTTGGATTGTGTATGTATTTGTAAAGTACATGGCAGAAGGTGTCAACAGGAAAAGAACACATTTCACTATTTGAAGAATTGCGATACATATGGGGGCTTCTTCCGTGTTCATGTCAGTGGTGCAAGACCTTTAATAACGACCATCAGAGATTACATATACGGCTCCCTCCTCTGTTCTCATCTTTGTGAATCTTAAAACTCTGTGGGACTTTGACCACACACACTCAACAGGTTACCACAAGATATGGCAACAATCAGTAGGCTATGGCACAATTAAAGCCATGCATTACTACATATACCATAGTTTTAATGCAGAAATACTGGTCTACCAATTAGCAATAAAAGAGAAGCTTTGAGAAATTGTGTTTTTGGGTACGTGAACGTATCACGTTCTGGTTATGATGGCATAGTTTGGGCACCAAAGGCCGGTCAGACTAAACTGGGGCCACTTTATCTACCGTTCGCCATCTACTACTACTCACCTGTTTGTCCAATGGCTCCTTTCCTGAGTTAGATATTTTGGGTGCTGGCACGCGCTCACAGGTGCAACCCTCCAACAGGTAAATCCCTGCAGGTCGCGCGCTCTGCTCGTTCTCAAAATAAAACAACACATTCTGGTAAAGCGCAAAGAACTTGTCGTGCCAGCGGCTGTTCTCCGTGGTCTTCTTGCTAAGGTACCCGCGTTTAGTCCCTTCCTTACGCGCGACCACCGAGAGAAACAGAGCATGCCCCTCGTTGTACCGGACACTCTTCTGCATTTTTTTCTTCTTTGAACGGTAAGGGGTAACCGTGATTAAGTTGTAAACCTAGAGTTCATATTTGAGCGGCTACGTGTAAACTTTCCCTTTCGGTGCAAGCCGAAATCCCTGAGTTTAGCGCTGTGGCGCACGGAAAAGTTGCCGCGCCAGTGTAAGCGCTTCAACAGAGTAACTCATACTAAAGATGTCCGTCCATGACCTCAGTAGCGCAACAATCCATGTTCTCCATTAAAAAACTTTTAAATTTAATATATGTGGAGATTGTTTTTGCGTTTACAGTCAACAACATACATAGAAAGATAACCCTCAAGTGCACAGATTATGTGACCGATCTCACAAGCTAGATCAGCGGTAATCGGCTTTGGCACCAGTTAAGACACTCTCTCCCTCTCTCTGTAGTGATGCTCACATATCTCTCGGTGGCTGGGCAGGGCAGCAATGGAGTTGACGGAATTAAAGGCGGAGCGTGAATGTAGGTAGTGTGTGTTTGTGTTTTGAGTGTGTTAGAAAGAGAGAGAGAGAGAGAGAGAGAGCGAAACACTGACTGATATTTTTGTAAATTACAATTTTTTAATTGTTCCTGTAATAATTAAGTGCAATGGATTTGAAGAACCAATGCCATTTGCACTTGCTTATACAACAACTCTGAAACAAAACAAAAGTGAAGATGCTAACTATCTTATTAAATTAATCTAAGCATAGACTGCTGTAAAATACAAGAAATGGCAATTAATGAATAACATGCATATGGCATGCACTTATTACAAGTAAAGCTTGAGATAACAAAAAAACAATGAATCATGTGAAAAGTGTATTTATTTAATTGTCACAGTCTTATTTAGTCTTGTTTTTTACATAATTAACACATCCACCCATTTACATCACATTGAGGGCATTTCAAACCACACACACACTTGAAGCTTTGGTTCTCTGCTCTTGTGCTTCAAAAACAAAATCTGAGCAGGTTTCTCTGTGTGAATCGGGTGTTCTTGTCTCTGGTTTGTGTGTGTGTGTGTGTGTGTGTGTGTGTGTGTGTGTGTATGGTTGTGAATGTGACTGTGAGAGATGGGAACACGGTTAGGAGTTTAACCTCTGCCAGTCAAGCAGGGTATCTCTATCATGGATGTTCAGGAGATCAGAAAGCAGCCTTTTATTCTTCCTGCACACGTGGGAACAGAGAGAGAGAGAGAGAGAGAGATTAAAAAAGAGAGAGTGAGAGAGAGAGAAGGAGAGGGAGAGAGAGAGAGGTAAATCAGTGATCGGAATAAAGGACGCTATTAACCCACATTCACATTCTATACTGGCAGTCAATGTCCTCATCAATCTACAGAAGTATTTAAGGAAGCTGTGGCTAATGGCTGACGAGCACATCTTCCCATCGGCTGCCATGAGAAGCTGAACATGCAGCTTGGAACCCCTCATTCCAAAAGTCAAGTGTTCTCCGTAGCATCTAGGATGTTCAAATAGCAAAACACATCAACGAGACGTGATGTAGTGCTCAAAGTGGAGCAGCATCTTTCCCTTGCACACTTCCGTGTCGTATTCTGTTGAAAAAAAAACAACTAGACACACACTCACACACACACACACACACACACACACACACACACACACACACACACACACACACACACAGACACTTGGCAAACATTTCATCTGGTGAGGATTATACAGACTGACAGAGGATATGCCTCTTAGTGTGTGCGTGTGTGTGGGGAGGGGGGTGTTTGGTGTGTGTGTGTGTGTGTGTGTGTGTCAGATATTTCATATGTAGGGGATTACGCAGGGAGACTGAGTAAGCAGCAGTCAACTCACAGTAGGCTGTAGAGTAGAGAGGAGAGATATGTCCAGTACTCCTACACACTCCCTCACACTCTCACCTGCAGTCATGTTGAGGCAGTCAATGCCTTTATTTGACAGGAACAATGCAAATGAATGACGGATCTTATATCTGATCTCTAGGCTTCACCTATGGGCCAGGGGGGCTGAGGGAGAGAGTGACATGATGGCATGTCATTCTGGCAGACAGCTAGCTGCCTTGCTGACTTTCTGACTAGGACATCGTTCATTTTTGGATGTGATTCTGGTTCCTGGCGGCTGTGTGTGTTTGACATGAGGATAATGCCGTTACAAACCACAGGCCAGACATACTGTTCAGTGGGGCAGCACAACACAACAGCTTGGATCCCCGACAGCTCTTCACTCAAAGGGGCTGTATATTTCAAAATGTTATCATTTCATCTACACGATTGAATTCATTAAACACGGGTTACCTTCATCCATCTGATGTGATGTGTTGTATTATAAGACAGTGTTTGTGTATCTGTGTGTGTGTGTGTGTGTGTGTGTGTGTTCACCTCCTGGTGTTGACGATGCTCTCCAGCTCCCGGGCCTTGCGTGCGGCGGTGTGTAGCACGGCCTCCGGTATGTCAGCCAGCCGGGCCACGTTCAGCCCATAGCTGCTCCCCGCCGCTCCCTCAGTCAGCTGGTACAGGAAGGTGATGAACTCTGGCTGGACCTCAACCTCTGACGCACGCACGCACGCCCACACACACACACACACACACGCGCGGACAGACGCACACAAACGCAGAGTGTCCTTTGAATCAAATACGTACAGGGGGCAGCACGGTGGCTCGGTGGTTAGCACTGTTGCCTCACAGCAAGAAGGTCCTGGGTTCAATCCCCACCTGACCCAAGGGCGTTTCTGTGTGGAGTTTGCATGTGTTCGCGTGGGTTTCCTCCGGGTACTCCGGTTTCCTCCCACAGTCCAAAAACATGCAGGTTAATTGGTGACTCTAAATTGCCCGTAGGTGTGAATGTGAATGTGAGTGTGAGTTGTTGTCTGTCCCTATATGTCGGCCCTGTGATAGACTGGCGACCTGTCCAGGGTGTACCCCGCCTCTCGCCCTGTGTCCGCTGGGATAGGCTCCAGCCCCCCCCCCCCGTGACCCTGTACAGGATAAGCGGTAAAGTTAATGGATGGATTAATGGATGGACGTACTGGATTACACGATGCTGTTAACCAATGTGCACCGCTGTCTGTTCTGTTTCGTTGGAGAACGTTAGAGAAGCTGCTTCCTTCATTTGTACGAAAAGGAAACTCTCTTCTGAGCTAGCGAGTCTGAACAAAGACGCGTCCACTAGGTGACCGACCACCTCCGTGGCGGCCCAGGCAAAGGGGACGTACCTTCAGCGGCGGCGTCGGGCTCGTGGAGCAGGAAGGCCATGTGGTAGTTGCCCACATGCTGCGGATACACGTGCTGCAGCTCACACAGAGGAGGATAGTGGGTCACGAACAGGGTCAACGCCTTCACCTGGGAGACAGAGACGATGAAGGGACGAAGGAAATGTCACAGAAGAACACGGAACTATTGAAGAAACAAAAGGAGCGCGTGGGGAATTATTGTGTCGCTTTCTGCTAGTCCGGCCTGCTTATTTGGTCGGTCACAGCCAGCATCCAGAAACGACACAATCTGTTGGCTGTGAGCCCCTTTGCTCCTAGGAGAGTGCTCCCTCCATTTGTCTGCCTCTCCATTTCCCCATCGTGTTCGCCTCGTCGGACTCCAGGAGGACATCCGGGGCTGAGTGGGAGAGATATGGCCGGCCTAACGAGCTTTAGTCTGTCAACAGAATCTATCCGAGATGGGAAGCCGGGCTTTTCCTTTATTCCCCCTCGTCGACACTGGAAAAGGGCCAGGGCTCCGTGTGTCTGTCGGGTGTCAGGCCGCCCTCTCCGTCCTCACACCCAGAGCCTTTAGAAGCTTCCCACCGAGGGAGGCCCGAGTGCTTACCGCTAATATGACAAGGACAACCAATCCCATCTCAAAGAGCAGCCCATTCCACCCGTCGTTATTGGACTTTCTCAAACAGGTCCCATCTGTTCCGGACTTGTGCGGCGCAGTCCTTAATTAGAGCACGGCCATTTGAAATGGGGAACCCCCCTGGCTAGGTGGCGTAGCGCGGGACGAGCGGCACTGCCACCTCCCTCCCCCCGGGGATGTGGCGGGGTGACGTGTTGTAAACAAGCCGCCTGAGCCCGTCAACGTGGATCAGCCCCTGGGCGGCCCCGGCTCTCCGACCTCCCCGCTGACGGCTCTCTCCGAGTCAGGGCCAGACCACCGTGTTCCCCCAAAGGTCACTTGTCACACGGATTACTACCCGCGCAGAGAGATGCAAGGTATTTCCTCTCCTTCTCCCTCACATGTGGACACACACACAGCGGGGGATATTGTAATGAGAGCTGTCCACCTCCGGTGCAGGGTCATATCAAAATAGAAATGATGGAGGCTGACGTCGGAGCCGGGGGGGCTGATTACCTGCTAGTGGATGCTAATGGCAGGACCCCCAGGGACAGCAGTGGCTTGGTCCTCCACACGTGAACACTCCCTCTGAAATCTAGTAGAATCTATATCAAAGCCAGTCACACTGGATTTCCAGGTAAAGGACTAGCTAACTTCACTAGCCTCCCAGCCAAATAATAAGGCATTTGACATTTGAGACAATACGCATCAACAAATCTCGGTGGAGTGAAGGGAGAAGATTGGACAGGCAGAGGGGTAGGAGAAGGAAGAGAAGAAGACAAGAACATCCTTTAACCCTCACTGACCAAACCATGTTATTCCAGATGTGGTAAAAGAGGAGCTCTATGTAGGCGCGCGCACGCACGCACGCACGCACGCACGCACGCACACCCACCCACCCACAGCATAAGAGAAAGCAAAGCTAATGGAGGACTAAGGAAACAAAGGAGAACGCGAGAGGGATAACGGGGTTCTAAGTTTGTCCGACTACAGGTTGAACAGCGAGCCTCTATTACCCAGCATGCACAGCCTCTCAGAGGAGACTCTGACACACACACACACACACACACACCACTGTCCCTCACCTATAACGAGAAAGATCTAGGGTCAACCAGACAGTCACAGTAAGGTCCCACACTCCTGCTGTTCTTCTAAGTGAACCAGAAGGTCGTGTTCCGGGATCCCATCAGATGTGTTCAATCCCTGCCTCTCCCCACTGGCCTTTTCAATCAGACCCATCCTATTCTCACTCAGGGCAACTCTTCACTTCCCCTTTCACTAACAAGGTGCTTACTAAGGAGGCGTGCGTGTGTGTGTGTGTGTGTGTGTGTGTGTGTGTGTGTGTGTGTCCAGTGGTAGAGCAGACCTGGCAGTCAGCTCAGCAGGCTTCTAATTGAATCTTATTCTGGGCTGGGTCAGCAGACGTTTATCAGGGTGATGACCTCCCATTAGGTTTGCCATGACACATGACCAGAGCACTGAGGTCAGCTGGTTTTCACCGTGGGGTGGAGGTTGTACTGCTGCTCCTGTTCACAATTCCTGTAAAATTAGTATGCTAGAACAAGTAATTTTTTACCAAATCAGCAACATCTAACATAAGAGGGATCATATCATATCATTGTATGATAGAATGGAATGGAAGAGAATCTAATTCATCTCTTATGTCAGATCTAAAATCAGAATACACAAGCAAACAGTTCAATTCATCCGTACTTATTCACTATCATCCACCACCACACCCCCTCAGAAAAGTTGCTTTACAATGCGCATTGTTGCACAAACCATCCAGCTTTCTTTCTCTCTTTGTTTAAGAAGTCTTTCTTTCCTGACCTTCCTCTGTATGAAGGCTGTTGGTGCATTCAGTGCTGCTGTGGAACAGCCAACCAGTCTTCCTAAGCACTTCCCAGAGGAGAGCCGGAGGTACAGACAGGGACCGGTCCTTTCTTATTACTCATACCCAAGAAGGCAAAGCAACGGTATGTTTCAGGAAATACAAACTTCTACATTGACATGATAAGGTGTTACCAAACCCATACTAGATCAATATTTTGATGTTAAGAGAGTCGATAGAAGTCAGGTCATTTCAGTGGGCACAATTCTCACTGTAAGATTCGTGGAACTCAGCCCACAATATCTCCAGAAGGCTGAGCAGTACACTGAAGTTTCACAACCACCCCACTCTATTACTGCTCTCAACATGGCGGGATATGCCAGTCTTTACGAGGCATTTTTGTTATTTAATGTTTCATTTTAATCTAAATTAAACCTAATGTTCCGAAACCCGTAATAAACAATCCAACATAGCAAGCGTTTATTATAATAATATTATTCCATATTTACTTATTAAATAAATATGAAATAAAAATAAATGATATTTCTCGAAGATAAGTTGTTCCGTGCGTGCAGATAAAGACCCTTTTGTCAAAGGCCGGCGCACAAAGAGTTCCTTCAATAGAGGACATGAAAGCATGAATGACTCCTTTCCGAGGCGCTCTGTTCTATTCAGATGACTATAATGATAGTGAAGGTATTCACTTTGCCTCCTGTAAACCTATGAATCATGGCGTCTCTCTTTCCAACGCGCACGGTGACTATTCAAGGATTGCTAACAAATCAATGTTGTTATACAACATGTGGTTGGCCGGTTGTGTCCCTGCCAAAAGTAGATCTGAGTAGCGCGAGGCAGCAACTGAAACATCTCCACTTAACAATGAAACACATAACAGCAGGAACACAGTGCAAAGAACGGCTGATTCTGAAAGCTGAATCCTAGAAAGAAATATTTGTCTTTAGGACATATGTGGACAGTAATACACTGTTTGGATTTCAATAGAGAGTTAAAAAGCAACTACTGTTAAAAAGAGCTTGACCGGCTGCCAGGACATGACCGGAGGGCTGTGTAGGCCACATAGCCTTTGAACGCGGCCAATGGACCCTCCCGGAGACTCACCTGGAAAATAAGTGGCCATCTGGTGGCTCCCCCCATCGAGTCTGTGTTGCCCTGGCAAACAAAAGCTTGTTGGGGGTGATCCCTCACTACTGCAGAGGCATCAAAACAAGGTCCCACATGTACGCCAATAAACGCGGCCCCCGAAGGCCGTGATAAATGCACTCCCCCAGGCACTGTGGGCTCTGGGCGTAGCCAGGCGAGAGCTGGAACTCACAGAGTGGCCACGCATAAACACACGCGCTGCTTGGTCACTATGGGGATACAACACCCAGAGGAACCCACTGACTGGGTCTGCCCTCACACAGCTCTCAGAGGACCTATACACTCTGCAACTCTCTCTCTCTGTCTCACACACACGCACCGCACACGCACACGCACACGCACACGCACACGCACACGCACACGCACACGCACACGCACACGCACACAGACACAGACACAGGCACGCACGCACGCACGCACACACACAAATAAGCTTAATTGCCAAAGGAATAATATTGGGGAATACAGCCCTCCTTGTTTCTTTTTCCTCACCACTTTCAAAGTCCATGAGATCTGGTTTGGAGCACCTTGGTCAATTCTTTCCTCATTGCCTTCTCCTCCATTATTAACATGAGGTCCAGTTTTGAACTTGAGCAAGTCAACCACGATGGCCACTCAGGAGAGGTGCAATTACAATAGTCCATACAGCCACCGCCATCACACCAGCAGTTTATGGTGAAGAGCCCCTTGTTAGGAAATATGCCCCAGCAGAAAGCCTTAATGAGAAGGGGTTATATACTGGACAATTAGACACCAGGTCAATGTGTCTTGTGGCCGAGCGGGCCCTTTTGGATCCCTGCAGATTCACACAGCCTTATTCTCCTTCAGTCTAACTAGCAGCATATTAGCATTATAGATCAATCCTCCCCCCAATTACGCTCTGTCTTCTAGTGCTGCTCCACTGCCAGCCTCTCCCTGGGGCCTCTTCAGCGTCGGGAAAACAAACGATCGCTGCAGCCCACAAAAACACACACGTTGCACATCTGCACACTGTTCCCAACAAATAAAACACACACCCACACACACACACACACACACACACACAAAGTGTGTTTATTGGAGGCTGTAATTCCACAGACAACGCTCCCAGAGTTACTGTAAACGGCTACTTGGAGGGAGAAGTGATTTGTCGTGTGCTTGTGAGTGTCTGCGATACGTGCGCTGGCACCATCATTTGGTTTCATCTATCTATCTGCAGAGCGCGGGCGTGGTCTTCTCCTCATTTCATCATCCAAATCTCCCCCTGTGATCTCCTATTATCGTCTCCCTGAGCTCCTTCCTTAATGCTCTCTCTTCAGTCTCCAGTCTTCTATACGTATTCAAGCTTGTCTGCCTCCTCCCCAAGTGGTGTTTCAGAAGAGAGAGAGAGAGAGAGAGAGAGAGAGAGAGAGAGGAGCGCCATTAAAAGTTTTGCGGGGCTGCCGATTCAGACAGGGGATTCGACCACACCTGAAGTAATTAGTCCTCCCTTCACATTTACCCGTCGTGGGGGAGGGGGGTGGATCGATCCCACCTTCTCTCTTAAAAAACACATACAGAAACCACACACACACGAACACTTACGTCCCGGATCAAGTAGCGCAGGGTGGCGTAGGCGATGGCGATGCCGTCATGAGTGCTAGTGCCCCGCCCCAGCTCGTCCAGGATGACCAACGAGCGGCCCGTCGCTCGGGAGATAATCTCCGAGGCCTCCGTCAGCTCCTCCATGAACGTGCTCCGCCCCTTATAGATGTTGTCCGACGCGCCCATCCTAAGCAGCCAATCAGGCCCAGAGAGAGAGAGAGAGAGAGAGAGAGAGAGAGAGAGAGCAGTGGACAGAGGTCAGGCTGGGAACATAGGGGTTGCCATGGGTCCTGGTCTGGTGGTGGCGTTTGAACATATTGCATGAGACGGGCTGGTGAGGACACGAAATATTCAAACTCCGCTCCGAGGGCTGTGGAGGCGATTTCTGGGAACACGGAACCTGCCGAGAGAACAATGCATGGACCTCCAGGGATCTCCACTGTCTCTCTCTGTGGGTGTGTGGGTGTGTGGGTGTGCGTGCATTCCTGTTCCAATGGCAGGGACTCATTTCTGCCCGTGCACTCCAAAACCTACAGTACACCTACTTAGTGCTGCAGCAAGGTGTCAGAGACCCAGTCTGAGCTCACTGTGCAAACCCCCAGTCACCTGCCGACTCCCCCGTCGACAGGGCTTTTTCACCTCGCCATCAGTCTCGTCGTTTTACTCAAGTCAGCTCCCTCACCAAAGACCCATTAGAATAGCCAACGACGTAGGGGGTACGGTTGCCGTGGTTACAGCACACATGTATAGGTGAGGGGTGGGGAAAACATGCCGCGGCATCGCACTAACAGATGCCTTTGGGTGCGTGAGAGGGGGCCGATCCCACCCGCTAGCCGGACGATCGGCCAGAGTCCTCGGCTTCGCAGCTCCACCGCCCAGCACCGACGCGGCTTACGCTGCACGGGCCTTCATCGCCGCCGCTGACACACTCCGCCAGACTCCACCCCCGACCTCCCACCTATGACGGCTGGGTGAGTGAGCGTGAGGGAACGCGTCTGGTGCGTGTTCTGAAGCAAGCCGGGCTCCCATAGCTCCCGTCCATTGCAGAGTAAAGGGAAAACGGGTTCACTCCAGAGCCAAGTGCCTGTCCTATAACCACAATGAGAAGACTGGAGCAATGGCATCTGTGGCAATCAGCAAGTTTTTCAACCCTCCAATTTCCACTCGTTTGAGCGACATCCCATAATACACGCTTTCTGATTGCGACTGAAATTGTAACACTACTGACCCAACCCGAACCACATGGGCTCCAGACCCAGCACTAAGCGCGGGCCTGCCTGCCAGTCTGCCTGCCAGTCAAAAATATGACCAGAATTGTCGACATTACCAAAGACTGGACCACCAGCAGTACGCATTAGCAGAGTGGTCTAGTGGAGTGAGAGGTTTAACCGCCCTCACACACGGACCAGCTTAGCAGAGGAATGGAGCCTGACACTACTGTATGCAGAGTGAACTCACATTACAGGGTAATGCCTGTCTCAGTCGGTTGGTTCGTCACGATTATCGCACCATGAAGGCAGCTTTATTCAGTAGGGAAACACATTCTGTCGCTCGGTTTCAATAACGTCAAATGAAATGTCTGCGTTAATAAAACATTTCAAATAGGCGTTAACATCGATAACACTCATATGAAAATGTGAAAACGCGTGTGCCCAACTGTGCTGGCCGGTGATGTCCTCTCTGACTGCTGTTCAGACACGGTGGCCAGTTGGCAGCAGGCCACAGAGAACGCGCTGCGACATACATACAGTATGGATGTCTCTATCCCCCGTGCTAACGGAGGAGAGTGCTGGAGTATGTTATAAAACAAAGAGAGATCACTGCTCAGAGTCCACGGTCCATTAGAGGTCCTTTTCAAACACACTTCTGCATTCCACTTTCCTTTGCTGTTTCCATAACAACCATGAAGAGCAGGGAGAATGTGCTCCATAACCTTCAGGATTCAATACCATCAGGAAACAAGACACACATCTCTCTCTCTTTCTCTAACACACACACCTTCCATAGACACACACCCACCCACCCACACCCACACACACACACACACACACACACACACACACACATACACATAAACACAGTCGCAATCTGGGACACAAAACACATAATCACTGAAATAGTCTCTGAAAGGATAACACAAACGCACAAACACAGCTGTACCAGCATGGATAGATGGCGGGGCAGAAAGTAGCAACCTGGCAACTGAGCCATAGAACCAGACAACACAGAAGGTGTTTCTAGATACCGGGTGTCTCATAACTGCCTTGCTGACTGGCTGACTGACGGACTGACTGACTGACTAATTGTCTAACTGACTGACTGACTAATTGTCTAAATGATTAGTAGTCTGACTGAGGTTTGCGTTGAACTGACTGACAGACTGACTGACTGCCTGACTGACTGACTCAGATACCGGTCCTGACTGACTGGTTTAGCGGTTGCTAGCGACCTCTATTTGGCCACGTGCCCGGCACCGCAATCTCTCCACCCGGCGGAGTCTGCTGCTGCCTCCTCAGTGTTGTCATGGTCACTGCTTTTCCCATGGCCGCAACAGAAACAAGGCTCCACAAGCCTCCCCGCCCTCACCTCAGTGGGTAAGAGAGATAGAGAGAGTGTGTGCGTGTGTGTGTGTGTGTGTGTGTTGAGCGTCACCTGGTGTATATGCCGTCCAGTATGCCCAGTCTGGCCTGGGTAGCGGGGACGTAGGAGCCCAGCTGGGCCATGATGCAGAGCAGCGCCACCTGTCGGATGTAGGAGCTCTTGCCTCCCATGTTAGGACCCGTGATGATCATGGTCCTCTGGCCCTCATCCTGCAGCGGACCAGAGCCGAGCCGAGGAGAGGAGAGGGGAGCAAAGCCGAGGAGAGGAGAGGAGAGGAGAGGAGAGGAGAGGAGAGGAGAGGAGAAGAGAAGAGAGCAGAGGAGAAGAGAGCAGAGGAGAAGAGAGCAGAGGAGAGCAAAGGAGAGGAGTATTTACATGCTGTCCTGCACATCTGAGTAGGTGGGCGGTTTGAAAGCTTGGCTCAGGCTCCAGGTTCTGTTGCGGAATTAATCCCTACACCTACTCTGTGTGTGTGTGTGTGTGTGTGTGTGTTTGTGTGTGAGCGTGTGAGTACCTTCAGCTCAGTGTCATTGGCTACGTATTGGTGATGCTCTCCCATCAATAACTCTATGGCAGGGTGTCTTCCATCTCGGATTACAATCTGTTGTAGATTCTCACACACTTCCGGCCTGCCATGGTCAACACATACGCAGTTAGAAACAGAGCCACACACGCACGTACGCACGCACGCACACAGACACACACAGAAACACACAGAAACACACAGAAACGCACGCACGCACGCACGCACACACGCACACACGCACAGACACCCTGGTTGTAGTGGAGAGATGAATAAAGTTCTAGATGAAGAGGGGATGGTACACTGGGACTGGGGGAGCTGCTGGCGTTTCTGCTCAGCCTGCTGAGCCCAGTCCACTCCCCCTCACAGGCTGTCTGGGAGTGTGTTACACACGCACACGCACACACACACACACACACACACAATGGCACAATGGACACGGGGGGATGACAGGAACACGGTCCAAACAGTGCCGAACTTCGGTGGAAAACTTCTACTCTGCGAGCATGTGATGAGAAAGCAGCTAGTTCACAGGAAGACACACTCACAGAGAGACGCACAAATGTTTATAGACATTGCGAGAGGAAATCACCTGCAATAGTTCCCCTGCTTAGCCACCTCAGCCAACGAGAAAAGACAGTCCATGGTTGCTAGGTGACTAATTGCCCTTTTCATGGTGTGATAATGTTCCCCAAACTGACTGAGGAGGAAACAAGGGGAGGGAGAGATGGGATTTAGAGAGAGAGAGAGAGAGAGAGAGAGAGAGAGAAAATTACTTTTGTTTCAATTTTTATTGCTTTATGCTCAACTTTTTTCCACAGGAAGCAAGGGTGAAGATGTTGAACAGTGTTTGAGAGTGCGCGGGCCACCTTTGCTGAGGGGTGTTGGAGGTGAGAAACGAACTCCGCCCACAGAGCAACCATTTGACACGGTAAGCAGTAATGGAAACGTCTTGCTACTATGGAGCTCCGACGCGTGGAAGGGGAATATAAATAACAGACCTAGCGTCGCTACGTGGTGACCCGTCCTCCAGTGCAATATCGTACCCAGTTAGTACTGTATGTACAGCACGCTGCATGCCTGTGTGTGTGTGTGTGTGTGTGTGTGTGTGTGTGTGTGTGGGGGGGGGGGGGGGGCTACATACTGTAGGAAGCTGGTCCATTCTCTCTGACAGTCCAGGAGGAACTGCTCTCTGAGCCGCAGCAGCTCCCGGTATCTCTCCACCAGGAAGGGAGAGTGGTAGCGGCCCACTGTCTTGGTGCTGCAGCCAGAACAGCCGTCAGGGGGGGGGGGGGACGTCCGGCAAGGGAGAGGGGGGGAGGAGGGGTAGAGGCAAAGAGCAGACATGAGGCGGAAAGAGATTCAACACGAGAAGGAAAGAATGTTAGTCCTTCCCACGGACAGACATGAGCCCTGACTGGCTCTCTGTGTGTGTGTGAACATGGAACCTTGACAGAGGGTTGTGTGTGTGTGTGTGTGTGTGTGTGTGTGCGTGAGCCTGGCCGTGCCTCTCCGCCCGCGCTCACCTGCTGATCTTCACCCAGTCGGCGGGGACCACGGACGACAGGGAGTTCTTCACCTCAATCAGAAACTGGGGGCAGAAGACAGCCAGACAAAAAGGAGGAGGCTCGCCGTGAGGATAAACAACGGCCCGAGTGACAGAGAGCGTGTGTGTCACTTTGATTAAAAAGCAACGTGCACACACACACACACACACACACACACACACACACACACACGCGAGCGCACACACACCTTAATCACATCACCTACGTAGGCAGTCACTCAACAAACACAAAGAGTCTAAATCAGATCACCAATATGACTCAGCCCCCGGTCTTAATTAGACAATCAATCTCCACCTACCTGTCTAACACCATGCTCCTCTCACTTTCTCTTCATCTCCCTCCCTCCCTCTCTCTTTGTCTCGCTTTCTCACTCAACTTCCCAGCCCTCTCTCTCGCTCACACAAACACACACACACACACACACACACACACACACACACACACACACACACACACACACACACACACACACACACACACACACACACACACACACACACACACACACACACACACACACACACACACACACACACACACACACACACACACACACACACACACACACACACACACACACACAGCGTGGTACCTCCTGTCCAGACACGGTGGTGTAGTCCAGTGAGGCGCTCCGGAGTGTGTGCCGCACGCTGCGCCGGTGCTCCAGGATCTCCGTCAGGACCGCGTGGATCTCCTCCCGGCGCTCCAGCAGCACAGGGAACCGGGACAGGTCGCTGAACAGCTCCTTCTTATCCCCCGCCCTGCAACAGCAGCACAGGTGTGAACCTACAACAACAACAACAAAAACAACAACAACACCACCACAGTCCCTCACAACCATGAACCTCCAAAACAACAACAGCACCACAGTCCCTCACAACCATGAACCTCCAAAACAACAACAGCACCACAGTCCCTCACAACCATGAACCTCCAAAACAACAACACCACAGTCCCTCACAACCATGAACCTCTAAAACAACAACACCACAGTCCCTCACAACCATGAACCTCCAAAACAACAACAGCACCACAGTCCCTCACAACCATGAACCTCTAAAACAACAACACCACAGTCCCTCACAACCATGAACCTCTAAAACAACAACACCACAGTCCCTCACAACCATGAACCTCCAAAACAACAACACCACCACAGTCCCTCACAACCATGAACCTCCAAAACAACAACACCACCACAGTCCCTCACAACCATGAACCTCCAAAACAACAACAGCATCACAGTCCCTCACAACCATGAACCTCCAAAACAACAACACCACCACCATCACAGTCCCTCACAACCATGAACCTCCAAAACAACAAAAATCCAGACTCATTCTATAGGTTTGGCCCTTTTTTAATTGTTTCATTCTGAACAGACCCTTCATGAATAAACTTCACAGCGAGGTAGATCTGAGTGAAGTAACCAGAAAGGTCACGCGCAACGGGATGGCCGTGAGCATGCTCGTCCAAAACGACCACGTAGAACCTCCAGAGAAGACCTGCCCACTGGGATGAACCCCACGCTGGTATCTGGGGTGGTCTCCAGCGCCGGAACAGAGGGCTCGGACCATGCATCTATTTGTCAACAAAACATCCTTTTTCACTGGAACATCAAGTAGCCCTCCACTCTGCTGACCTATTCAGAGCGGAAACACTCAAATACGCGCGCACACGCACACACGCACACGCACACGCACACGCACACGCGCACACACACACACACACACACACACACACACACACATACGTTGGTAACTCACTTGGCAGCCTTCTCGTTAAGCACTTTGAGGAAATCGTGGGCAGGAGCCAGAAGGTCAGGTGTGTCCAATAAAAGGGCACGGAGAAGAGAGGAGCTGAGGTGTGATTGGATAGCTGGGAGCAGGGCTTGAAGCTCCGCCCCCAGTCGAGATAGGCTGCTGGCGATGAGGTAGAATTCCTGAGTGGAACACTGGAACACACACAGACAAACACACACACACACACACATTACACACATAAACATTTGATGAAGTGAACAGGGTTATACAACACACTGCTGTTTAATTTCTATATTTCCCCATTGAATTGTGAGCTGAACTGCATAATGGAGTGAGCATTAGCTATTCAGGAATGGTGAGCATTAGCTATTCAGAAATATAGGATTACAAATGAAAGCAGGGTTAAACCCACAGAGAATACTAATATGTACAGTGTGTGTGTGTGTGTGTGTGTGTGTGTGTGTGTGTGTGTGTGTGTGTGCGTGCGTGTGTATAAGTGTGTATGTGTCTGTGTGTGTGCAGGGGGAGGGGGGTTAGGGGGGTGGCGGATGCGAGCGCCACAGATAATTGTGTGTGTGTTGTGTTTTTGTGTGTGTCCTGTTGGGTTATCAGAGAAATGTGTAAACCGGGCGAGATTAGATTCTTGAATCTCATCCACGGTACTGATGGCAGCTAGGCTTAGAGGGGGCTCAACACCTTTGTAGTCTAACACAGCTCTGTGTGCTCGTGTTTGCCCGGCATTACGCAGCACCGCGATTCCCAACCACTCCAGGAGCTTTTGGTACACATTCAAAGCACACTCTGAAGACCTACAGGTCACACATCTTTAATAACGGCCCTTTGTTAACTCGTTGAGGCACCAGAAGCTTAATTTATGGCACCTGTCATTTGTTTGTTGTTACCGTTAACACTATCATCATGAATCATGCTTTATGTACCATTGTTTTATTGATTCTGTGACTCTGAAAAGTTTATATCATTACAGGAAGCCGTAGCGGAGGCGAACGTTTACTTTGTATTGACACAAACCATTTCATTAAACAGGACCGGGTCATCGAGGGTTAATTGGGGCCACCATTTCTAATGGTCCAGGCAGGCATCAGTCCCCATGTTACTCTTATAATGGGACCCCTATAATGGTCCCCCATTGTCAAAACGTGTCGCTCCTTTAATGGTCCCCAGCACACAAAGACCTGCAACCAT
>JAPMUY010008123.1:52500-63315 GCA_026901105.3 Galaxias olidus
GGGGAGAGAGAGAGAGAGAGAGAGAGAGAGAGAGAGAGAGAGAGAGAGAGAGAGAGAGAGAGAGAGAGAGAGAGAGAGAGAGAGAGAAGCACCACATTGAAACCTGAGGAGCAGAAGTGGGTAAGGGGAGAGGCCGTCCTGAAAGAAGGGCTTCGACGTACTACAACATGTACTGTCGTACAACAGGTAACCCCCCCCCCCACCCCCACCCCCAAGCACTGTGTCCTCTTCAAAAAAAAAAAAGGGAGGAAGAGCAGTTGACAGTAGCTGTCGGGAGACAGAGAGATGGAGAGACAGACGGCGCTCGGGGGGGGGGGGGGGAGCGTAGCGACACCATCCTCAGCCCTCCGTCTCTCTGCCACTCTAATCCAATCCCCTCGTCCTCCACACCCACTCGGCGGTTTCATTTCATGGACGCTAATGCTATCAAAGGCTAATTACGGAGGGGAATGAAACTGCTTTGTCTTTCTCGCGTCACCTTACGGTTTCCTCTGTCGTTTGGCTAATGAGGTCACCCCCCGACTGCATTCGGCATTGATTGCCTGTACAAGCCATCTCTGCTTTTTAGGACGACGGACGGACAGACATCAATCAATCGAAGAGAACTACTTAACTACTAAGGAGGATCGATCGCGGTTGTAAAGACGCAGGCAGCCCCCTGCTGTCGACAGTCGCTCATTACAAGGGGGATTGAGACGTTCTCTGTGTCTCTCTTCTTCCCAACATCACGCCTTTATATGACTGCTAGTGTGTTTCCTATGCAAACACACATTTCTTGTCGTGCCAACGAAAGGCATGGCCTCCCAAAGATCGACATGTCTCGGGACATCTCAGTGTTTTGAATTATACGTTTAAAAAAATACAGTTGGTTTACCCAATTGTAGAGAACACTCTAAAGGGCTTATCGATTCTCCAAACACCCGAGTGAAAACCTCTCAGTAGAGGAGTGTGGACGTATTTATCAACGCATGGGTTAGAAACTTGCCTTCTTCTGGTTCTTTTGATACTTTTTTGGTATTGCAAAGCACGCTCCAAAACTACATGCACATTCCTACCTGGCATTAGCGATGCTCTGCAGCAGTCTGTGGGTGTGGTCTGAGAGGTCAGAGGGCACCAGGATCTCCACGGGGTTGACCTTGAGGACGCGGCCCTCCAGCTCAGAGCGAGACGGACCGTCCATGAAACAGTCCAGCAACACGTCTCCTGTACTGGGCTGCACTGCCTGGCAACAGAAATACATTATTTAGCATCAGATGAATGCAGCCAAATCCACATAGAAAATTATAATTAAATAGTTCAGCCGCAGTCCTGACTTCGTATAGTACATAGGAACTTATCGGTGCTCCTTTAAAACTTAGGGGAAAAAAATTGTGTCATCTTTTTGATGTGCTGGGCCGGTGTTTTCAGCTGTACATCTCTAGCGTATTCCACTCACCAGCAGCCCTATGGTGAGCTGCTTGCCCAGCTTGTCCCAGTTCTCGCTGACACACAGCAGGTAGCTGTCAGGGGGGTCCGCCACCACGTCCTCACAGCCCGCCTCCCCCAGCTCATGCACTGGGTTCACATCTCAGCGGCCGATGTTAAGGAAACAGGCAGGTTCTGAAAGCCGCCACCTCATCATCCCAAACCATATGACAAACACACACACACACACACACAAACACACAGGGACACATTTCAACAGTAAGGATACCCTCTCCCACCAGGGTAGACTTGGTGTACAGCGCGCTGAGCTGACGGGAGAACAAAGTGTTCTTATTGGCTCCAGAAGCTTTGATGGCGGACGTCTCCGTCTGTTTGACCACGCCCACCTGGAAAAGAACAAATCAACAGGTGAATCAGAGAAGACCAGAACCGTTTCCCGGCCAGTCACACCTAGCGAACACTTATCGCAGCTCATATACCCTGTTGATAAGTCACTTACAAAAGACGCTGTAATGCATTCTGATCCTTCATCAAACAGATTGTATCCACCTCCAGGCTCTTTGACACTCACCTTGTGTCCGTGGGAAACCAGCCGCCGGACGTGAACAAACAGCCGGTGTGTCGGGATGCTGCATGTCATGAAGTTATGGTCTAGGTGGCAGAAGATATTCAGCTCCTTCGCAGCTATCTACATGTGCACGCACACCCACCCACCCACCCACCCACCAACACACACCCACCAACACACACCCACCCACACACACCCACACACACACACACACACACACACACACACACACACACACACAAACACACACACACACACACACACAACAGAAGATCAAATCTCGCTGTAACACTCATCTACATAAACGAACTAATGTACTAAGGACGATATCATATAGTGATGGCAAACCACCTCTACGCAGACTCACCTCAGCGTCTTCACCGAAGAACCTGTACTTGTAGCCACACTCCACAGCCAGCAGGACATCTTTGTGCTGCTGTTTGATCTGGATGAACTGTTGCTCCAAGGGAGTGTACATACTCTTTGAGCGCCTGCAGATGGCGCCAGAGTCCTGGTTGGAACTCCGTCCTGCACCTCTTCCTGGGAGACTCCGCGTCGCAGCACCTCCTTCTCCTCCTCGGACTCCTCCTGGCTTGGAGAACTTGCTGAGTCTGAGACTCTATAGATTGACGAAAGTAAAGATGGATATAGAACATGAGAAGAGGAGACAAACATTGTCTTACAAACGTGAACCAGCAAGTAGGTGCAAACATACAATCACACACTCTCTCTCTCTCTCACACACACACACACACACACACACACACACACACACACACACACACACACACACACACACACACACACAGGGCCATTGGGTAAGGTCTGGGAATCAAGGTTGCAAGCCTTTTGACTCACTCAGTTACTCCAACCCATAATATGTATCATGCTTATCAAAACAAAAAAACAAAAGTGTTGGTGTTAGGTAATAGGTAATCGGTGAATAATATGTTCTGGAAGTACCCCGACCCAACACACCTTGTACTTTCATTCATGCAATGCTGTACTGACCAACCACCTGTATTTCCAGTTGATTAGTTCCTACCTAAACACGGTTTTAAAGGTATGGATACAAATATATACTGTAAAAGTGTAAAAGATGCAAAAGTCAAACAGTATGGACTTAGAGGCAACTAGTACTTTCATGTTCTAGTTTTGTGGCTACCTGTTTCTTAGCTATTAGCACTGGACTCCCGTCATCTTCATCATCATCTTCTCTGTCTTCCTCTTCTGTCCCTCTTTGCCTCTTGTCATTGCTATCCCATTGCACTGTGTTTTGCATTGCAACGTCTTTAGGTTCGGGGGGAGGTGTGGGGTTTTTCCTAGGGCTACAGGCTATGTTTCCTGTGTCCCCAGGTCTACGGACTGCATCACTACACGCTGTGCCATGGGGCTCCGTCGGGCAGCTAAAGCCCCTTAGTCTCTGCAGAGTGGACGAGCATAAACCTTCTGCTCCCCGAAAGGATGACACCTTGCTTTCTGAAAAACAGACAGACAGACGAAAGACGTACATGTGGATTTGCTTTCAGCTTACAGGGCACAAAACATCACCAACAATAAGTTCTATAAAATAACATTTGCTTATTTCACCACAAACCTTCGACACTTTCACTGTGTATGACCTCAATGGCCATGTCCTCTCCATCCTCTTTATGGTGGCTTAGTTTGACTCGTTTTCCTGGCAAGTCGAAACAATCATCAGGAGAATGTTTTTGCTGTAGTGGGACATGAAAAGGGGTTAGGTCGAACCACAAAGTTTGCTATGGTTCTCAAGACCGAATTGATTTAATAATCAAAGTTTGTTAAAGTGGATGTGGGTTCGCCTGTGCATGTAAATGTGAGTTAAATTAAGCACAATCTTTCCACACCTTGCCTCTGTAAACTATGTGTTGCCCAGCAGACTGATCTGTCGAAATATTCCCGGATTGACTGCTCTTGTCAGGTGCAATCTTGCTGCTCTGACCCCCGAAATATTTGCTTATCGAAGTCTGGGTGGTGCAATACTTCTTTATTGATTTCGGCATGTTTACGGTTGTGCTTGCACATGTCAAGCATTAAGTAGTTTCATACCTCTGTCTGGTATTGAACGACTGAATGTGATAACCTAAATCTATTATTCAAAATGATTCAGGCGCATTTACTGACATCACTGGCGCGTCAATGACGTAGCCCACAAAAAATATCCTGTTAAAAATGGGACCTTTGTGGTCATCCTGAGACTTGCAGTTCTAACATGCACAAAAAAGTGTTACATCTTATTAAAATAAATCGTTGTAATGATGCACCCAATGCAGCAGATTTTTTGGGTAAATGTGTTAGCGTAAATAATGTATGAATTTTTTTCAGGATTGTTTCTAATAGATACCGCTTAAGTCAAAATGGGTTTAGGAAAAATACACCAAGTTCACTGAAAAAGGTTTAGTCCTGTGACTGAAAATAAATGTTTGTTTCAGCAAAAACTGAATAATCTGATTGTGATATTGCTTCCAAAGTAATAGATGACTACAGCAGATATAAAACATGCATTTCATGTTTACCCAAACTGAAGGTCCACTTAAGTAATGTAAACGATAAAAACTATGATCTATATCTGTAAGGGTTAATTTCTCAAAGGCACTGGTAACAAGTTTGTCACCGCAAAGCAAAGCAAATAGAGGAAATGCTAATGTTGCTCTTGAAACAGGTTAAAAGAGACTGGCTTCTCTGTACTTTCAGGCTATCAATTTGAGTTGCTATCAATAAACCATTTTAATTTCTTCAAGCATGATGCAGCTGTGTGTGACCTTTGCTGCCGTGTCTATGATGTTTTCAACAGGTAAGATTCAGGGTACCACTATTACACAGAGGACTTTTAGACAAGCAATTTTCGGTGCTTAGACAAGCCACTTGTTTTTTTCTGTTCTGTTAAGGAAAGTGATATTTTTATGAAACTCATCTTCATCTTTGTAATTTTAAGTTGGTGACAGTGACATGACTGCAGCCAATTTCGCTCACAGGCATGAATGTGCTGTGCACATTATTATTATTATTTTTGTTATTGTTATTATTATTTTTCATGAAGCTGTATGTGGGTGACTTTGGCTACAGTGAGTTTGATTAGAGCAGTTCATTATATGACCAACGAAATAGTCAATGCTTTCCTAAGTTTTTAATTATTTTTCAAAATGCTTCTTTCAGTAAATTGTAAAAGCCCTGCCAATGTTGAACAATTGTTAACATTAACATGCCAACTGTCCAAAATTCTAATCCTTCAGATAAAACAGGGTATAAAAGCATTGTTACTGAAAAATAAAAATGTGCATCTTTTTTTGTCTTATCTGTAGCATGTGGACTGAGATGCTACACATGTAATCCGCGTTCATGCACAGATACTGTGTCGTGCACTGTTTTTTTCGACCGCTGCTTCTCTCTCAAGATAGATGGTGAGTTGGAGCACTCCTGGAACACATAGATACTTGTATTATTGTTATAGCATAGCCATATTTGTGACCTTTGACAACTGGAAAGTCTCATAACTCCCACAGAAGCCGATACCCAATACGACTTTGTTTTTCTTCCATATCTTGTAGGCCTTCCTAATGTCGTCACTAAAGGTTGTCAGAACAGTGTGGCATGTGTAGGTGCTATGTCTTGCTGTGAGGGAGATCTATGCAACACTGCAACCTATGCCAATCCAAGTAATATCCTTGTGGTGTCTGCAGCCCTCATCACACTCTTCCGTTAAAGCTCTGGAAAAAGACGAACCTTAGCATTCATTAGAAGTGATTACTTTCAGTTCCCTACCTGTATTCTCTAACTTTCAGTTCCCTCTTCAATAAAAATAGAGCTTTCATAGTTAGCATCTGCGATTGTCTGTTTTCCAATGCAGATATGTTTCCCATTTGGTTGGGTTTGATGGGCTCCTATCTGTGAAGTTCAGATAATAAAGCAAAGATCCAAATAAGATGTTCAAAAAGAAAGATTATTTAATTATGTTTACATTATGTTCAACATTATTACAGCCTGTGGGATTGCTAAATTCTGTTACTAAAGAGCAACAACATGAGACAAGGGTATACATTTCTATAACGCAACATTCTACATTCACGTACATTTTGTCATTGCACATACTATCTGGCTAAATAATTTAGGCATTCGATATTAACCTGAGGGTTGCATACAGTGTGGGACTACTCAGTGTTTAACAAGAAAGCATGTTAGATTTGTGGTGTTAAATCAACCTCATTTGTAGAGGCAATTAGGCAATGTGGTTTATGTATGGCACACTTACAGTTAGCACTTGGCTACAGGAACAGTCAACTGGTAAAAGGACTGCAAAATGTTATGAGTTTTAATACAACTGTTAAGTCAGAGTAATAATGCAAGTTTCGATTGCGGCTTTCTTTGGCAGTCCCACCCAATAAATATACATATTCCATCAAGGTAATGTAAAGAATCTTCCTCGTTAGTGAAAACATGTAGTTATAGTTTCTGAAAAACCCACATAGCCCAAAGCTAGCTTGTTATTCTCATTACAATGGAAGCACACATTTAATTAGCATGAACAGTACAATTTAACTTAGGACATGAATAGATGGATCAACCCTTCTGATCTGCATCCCTTCATGGATACAGTAAATAGCTGCATTATTATCAATAATATGGCAAACACATGAAGTGGTCTGTGCTTCAATTTCATCCCTCATCAAATCCCTTTAGAATACATGGTTTGTGCTTAATCAAATACAGGACACAGAAACACATTGGACAGCACTGTACACATACATGTTCCCTTAATCATGATTATTCTAAAGCTTACCCTGCCAATAAATACATCATTTACTTTCTCATTTAAGGAAGTTTGCTACAAAACATAAATCATGCTAGAATTTTCAAAGCAAAACAAAATGCCAACACTCAAGCAGCCAGCTCAGTACAGAGGTTAGGTCCAAACGCATCATTAATTTGCAGTAGTATATTCTAAGGCTCACTTAAGGCAAAGCAAAGGGCAGACTGCAGCAAAGACAGGAAAGAATGGCATCTTGAGATTCTCTGATCTACAAGTAGCAGGCAAACTAACAATCATTCCAGAAGGTTAATGAGTATTGATAAGATCTTAAGAATAATATAAAATGCATGTATTGATGAGGAGGAAGTTTTGGCACGGACAGAGTAATCTGGCACCAGATGTCACGGAATGATAACTGATCTAATCCAGATCAACACCTCGAGCTTGATTTCATTAAGGTTGTCCAAATAAATATTCACTCTGGGAATATTCACACACAGTTCATGCCCCAATGGTTTCAAACAATAAACCAAGATATTAATTATCTAATACAATTTCAGTCTGAAAGAGTCTCAGCTGATACAATGAGCTAGACAAATGACAGGCGTCTGGTTTTGGAGTGTTAGGCAGGGCAGTTTTGTCTTACTGCATTCATATTTAATGTCAACAATGGAAAGTAAGGGGGAAAAACGAAAAGGAGATTGCTTTGGTTTCAGGGGAATGACGAGTGGCAGCAGCCTAGGTGCTTTTAGTAAGGTGGAAGACGTTGGTAAGGACTGCTGCTGATACAATCTCAGGTCAGTATTACTATCTGCTGTGGAAGGCACATGAGAATGGGCTACACAGAACGGAACTAGAGAATTACATTGGAAGGCATATCCCAGTCCCTTTCAGTGGATGGAGAACAAGTTCTTCTGGAGCAAGAATGGGGTCGGCAGAGCCACGTGCATCACAACTTACATACTCTTCCCTCAGTTGCATCCTCTCAAATGCCATGCACGCGGTCTCGGCTTGAGCGTGCACGTTTGTGTAATTTCCAGCGTGCATCTTCGTCCTAATGCACCCACGTGAAGAAGGCAATCTCATCAAGGTCCACGGGGTAGTCGGTAAGGTACATGGGCCCTTTGTCAAAGTGTTCCCCCTTATAGCTCTTCCACCGCCCCGCGGGAAGGTAGATATCCCTCTCCTGCTTTCCTGGCTCCAACACAGGGGCCACCATTAGATCATCCCCAATCAGGAACTGAGAGTCAATCTTGTAGGCTGCCTCGTCTTCATTGGCGATCCACCACAGGGGTCGTATGATCGGGTCGCCCGTATTTAGTACCTCACTTGCCAGTTCAAGAACCCTGGGGGCCACCAGGGTCTCATGGAGCTTTGTGAATTTCCGTGCAATCTCCACCACCTTCACATATAAAAACAAACACGTATATGAAACACACAGTTTTCATTTGTGCACGACTCTTAGTGATAAGTAATACTTCTGTATTTAGCAGTGATTATTTTTGGGGTATTCAAATATCTGTAAACAATCTTTACACCTTTAATAGAAATAGCTTACCTCTTTGTCATAGGACCAGGGTGGGATGGAAAACTGCATGGCGGGCATGAAGGCAGACAGCTCCAACCAGCGGATGTACAGCTCTCTGTCTGGCAGCCCATCTTTTCCCTCCAAACCCACTGCAAAACAATACTATACTTAGACTACATAATGTAAGTAATACAAGTTAGAAACTATGACTGCATTGCCAACACACAGTTAGGACAACATTTCTATATGGTAGAAGCTTGGTACTGCGTCCCCAACAGAAGAGAGTGAGTGCCAGGGCTTTACCTGTCGTGCGGTTGGGGTAAGCGTTGCCCCCAATCATATCAGGCAGAATGAATTGGTAGCCCAGTATGCTGATGGTCAGAACCGTGGGGATGATGGACTTGAGGCCCAGCTCATAACCCCACACGGAGTCTCTGTCTATGATCCTGAAGAAGCAGGAGATGTTCTGGCTCTGGTAGCCCACACTCAGCTCGGCACGCTCGTTAAACGGCATGGCCATCTCCGTGTATCGCCGGGTGAACGTGGACGGGTCGGGCAGGGGGATCAGGGTGCTGAACTCGCGAGGTAGGTAGCTGGTCTCGCCAGCATCAAACTTGAACGAGGCCACTCCGTACTGGTTTTTGAGGGCGCGAAGCTGCGAGGAGTACCACTCGCGGGCCTCCGGGTTCGTGAAGTCCAGGAGCCCACCAATACCGTTGCGCCAACGTACAAGGGCCGGCAATTCGCCACCCGGCTCTCTAACGAACAAACTGTTCTCCACCCCATAACCAAAGTTAATGGAATCGTAGTTGACGAAGGGATGGGTCCAGAGCGTCACGTGGAACCCGTCGTCTTGGAGCTTGTCAAACATGTCGGTGACGTTGGGAAACTTCTGGGGGTCAAAGTCAAACTCCCCGTAGTCGGCGGTATATCGGTCGTCCAGCTCCAGGTGGGAGTAGGTGAAGCCGTGGGCAGTGATGTCGGAGGCGTAGCGGAGCAGCTTTTCCTGGGTGACTGAGGTCTTGTGCAGGGCCCAGGTGGACCACACCGGACGCTCAAACACCTCCTTCGCAGGGACCTTGTTGGGCTTGTTGAAGTACCGACGCACCTGGGAGATGCAAGGGACAGACAGAGGCATAAACATTGGGTTAGAAGTTGCCGGATTTTGAAACACACAGGCTAAAATATTAGTATCAAAACAATAGGATGAAAACTCACCATGTACTTGTGTATAGAGGTGACATCGGACCCAACACACACTCTGTAGCTAAGTTCAGCAAGGGGTCGTTGCCCTTCTGTGGGTTTATAGGGGGAGTTCTGGTAGCGGGCCTGAAATCTCAAAGTCATGTCCTGCTCGGACCAGCCCAAGTGGAAGGGAACAGAGTCGTTAACCTTAATTGCAGTCGCATTTGAGGACAGCCAATAGCGCTCGAGGATTCCTCCAAAAGCGTTCCGATTGGTGTACACGTCACTTGTAATGAAAGGGCGTGGCTCCTCTTGACCCTGTATGTTGATTGGCCAGTGCTGTGTGGCTGATTCAGCTCCTCCGTACCAGTGAGAGCCATTATAGGTCATGGCGTGTTCCACTGCACGCTCATGTTCCAACTCCTCCCAGCGCACACGGTAACACATGACAGTGTCTTTTGGTCGAACAGTCTGGATGAAGAAATTTAGCTTGCCCGTATCCGATTGGCTGCAGCTCAGAATGTCTCCCTCTTTGGAACACGAGTCCAGGTCTAGAATGCCAGACCTTAACAGAGAGAGAGAAAAACAAGAGAAAAGAGAGAAAGGATGGAGAGAGTATGTTGAGGAAGGAGGTGAGATGAATATAAATGAGGCGATTGAATGCCATTTAAAAACCGAGTAATTGCAAGGATAAAGTCTAGTCAGTTAAATACCGACAACACAAGTGTCTATTTCTGTCTAACGGAGTGAATTACGTAGCATATGACTCCTTCCTAGTTCCCCTTTGGGGTGTAATCATGCGTCTGTCAAGACTCTTGACTTTCCATTATCCAAACACAGATGTCACAGCACGGGAAGTGTGAGAAAAGTTCACTCAGAGCAGAGAGAACTAACTTTGTTTCAGACAGCAGCACAGACACGTTCTTCACACCAGACACTCAGGCACATATGGCACAGTGACCTGATGACCCTATAAGCCCACCTGAAGGCCATGGTAAAGATGACAGCCCCAGCCTGGTTGCGAATGATGAAGCCATCTTTGTTGAGGTCCAGTAGCTCAGTCTTTAACAGATGGGCTTTGCGTAGCGAAGCCGAGTAGTAGCACCAGGCGACCACGGCTGCCAAAACCAGCACGCAGCCAAGCAAACCTGCTGCCACCAAGGGGCGACCTTCCCGACCCAGCTTCTTTCTCAAGGGAGAACTAGAGGCCCCTGCTGCTACAGACGGGTCCCCAGGACCTCCTGGCACTATCTGATACATACTGCTGAATGGAAAAAAAGATTAAGTGACATTAACTAACCAATAACACACCAGAAACACTCCCGCAGCTATGCGGGATTG